>SNQJ01S0015403.1:36295-54964 GCA_010110895.2 Picea sitchensis | reverse complement strand
AACGCACTAGATCAATACATTTATATCATTTGCAATATTAGGAATATCATTTCTTTCTAGCTCATAGGAATTTTATATTCAACCTAACGTTTGCTAGGTTCCTTGACTATTGCTCATGGCTCAAAAGGCTTGACTAGGCTCACAGAGGTTGTACGTTCCCCCTGAATTTTGCACTAGTTTGTCTATGCTCAAAGAGGTTGTACATTCCCCCTGACTTTTTCACTAGACTGTCTATGCTCACAGAGGTTGTACGTTCCCCCTGACTTTTTCATTAGAATCACATAACATCTCGTTTGTCTTGACTTTTGGTTTTAATCACAGAGGTTGTACGTTCCCCCTGGCTTCTATCAATACCTCACAAGATTGGTTGATTCTCCAAATCTCCCTTGCTAGCCTTAGGGTGGCCCATATGGCCTCTCATTGGAGAATGACTATCGATGTTGCCAAATTTAGCACTCCCTCTTAGCGAGGGAGTCATTCTCAACCACACCAATATTGCCTCTCAGCTGCACAAACTGTCTCGAGGTCAGAGGCTTGGTCAGGATATCAGGTACCTACTCCCTCATGGTTATGTACTGTAACTTTACAACTTTTCTTTGGACCAATTCTCGGATGTAGTGCTACCTTATGTCAATATGTTTTGACCTGTCGTGAAATACTGGTTTCTCTATCAATTTTATGCAACTTTGATTATCACAGTGAACCACCATCATCTTGAGATTGTATCCAAACAACCCAAAAACCAATTTTTTGAGCCATATTGCCTCCTTGCTAGCATCACTTGCTGCAATGTATTCAGCCTCTACTGTACTCTGTGTAATGGATCCTTGCTTCCATCTTGACCAAGAGATCATAGTGGATCCTAAACTAAAGCAGTATCCAGAGGTACTCTTCTGATCCACTGGGCTTCCTGCCCAGTCAACATCTGCATACCTATGAAGAAATAAACCACCAGTGGATGTATATCTCAGACCATAAGTAATGGTCCCTCTCATATATGTCAAGATGTGCTTTTCTACCACCCAATGTCTCTGTCTTGGTTTAGTCATGAACTCACTCATTGCAATCACTGCATAGCATATATCTAGGTTAGTGTGGATCATGTACATCAATGATCCAATCAGCTGCCTATACATGGTGGGATCCACCAAATTTGAACCTGTATCAAAATCACGCAGCTTCCTCAGGTTGGTAATCATTGGAGTAGACACAAATTTGCAATCCATCATACCAAACCTCTTTAGTACATCCATTGTGTATTTTCCTTGTGTCAGAAATATCTCTCCTTGTCTTTGGCATACTTCCAATCCTAGGAAGTAATGCATCAAGCCTAAGTCTTTCATCTCGAATTATGAGGTTAGCTCCCTCTTACACCAAGATATTATCCCTTCATATCCTATTATAAATAGATCATCGACATACAATATTAGTATAACAGGTTGGTTACCTCTTACCTTGAAGTACAAATTTGAGTCAACATCACTTTTCTGAAATCCCAGACTTTTAAGAAATCCATCAATCGTGTCATACCAAACTCTGGGAGCCTTCTTAATAACATAAAAGGCCTTCCTTAGATTGCATACATGAGTTCCTTTGTTATGTAGTAGAAAACCATCTGGTTGTTCCACAAAGACCTCTTGTTCAATCTTTCCATTCAAGAATGTTCTTTTTACATCCATCTGATGTAACTTCCGACCAAGAATGGAAACAAAAGCAATAATAGTTCAAATGGAGGTGTACTTGGCTACAGGGGAAAAATTCTCTTCGTATTCGATTCCTTCTTTCTAAGTGAAGCATCTGGCTAAATATTTTCTTCAAATTTTCCACACTTCCATCAGCTGTATGTTTGATCTTATAGATCCATTGGGAAGAAACCACAGATTTGTCTTTTGGCCACGACACAATGTCCCAAACATTGTTCTTTATAATAGACTTGCAACCCTCAAGCATGGAATCCTTCCATACTTGTAATTTATCTGCTTCTTCAAATGAAGAATTTTAGGCATCACTAATGTTTCTCATCAATGCAACATAGCCTCCAAACCTATGAGGCCTCTTCCTTTCCCTGAAAGTTCCTTTGGGAGTAACAATCCTTTCTGCTTCCTGCACTATTTCTTTAAGATACCATGGCTTCCTTTTGACTGGAGGTTCTTCAAGAGTTATTTCTAACACTCCAGTAGGTTATAGGGGCACATTACTTGTCCCTTCACGAGGTTCCTCCCTCTGATCATCTGACTCTTCATTTTTAGAAGAGGGTGAAGTTGGTTGAACTGCTTATGATTCCTACTGAAGTTCTTTGGATTTATTAAATACGGATTCCTCATGGAAAGTAACATCTTTGCTTACCTCTATTTTCCTCTAACCTGGTACATAAATCATGTAAGCCTTGGAGTTCTCACTTTACCCCACAAAACCCCTTTTCTTTCTTGAGGTTTCCATCTTTGTCCTCTTTTCCTTAGGGACATGAATATACACAGGACACCCAAATATCCTTAGATTCCCTACTTCATTTTTGATCTCTGAGAATACCTCTTCAGGAGTCTTTTCCTTCAATATAGCATGTGGAAACCTGTTCTGAATATACACGACAATGGAGGTAGCTTCTTCCCATAAAGAATTTGGAAAATCCTGGTCAAACATCATTGCTTTAACTACCTCACAAATTTTCTTGTTTTCCCTCTCAGTAACTCCATTTTCCTTAGGGTTATATGGCACGATCAACTGTCTCTTGATTCCTTCTAAATTGTAGAAATCCTCAAAGTGAATAGATTTAAACTCTCCTCCATTGTACGTTCTAAGGATTCTGATGTGTTTCCCTATCTAATTTTCAATAAAGTCTTTATACTCTTTGAATTTATCAAATGTGTCACTTTTAGCTTTAAGAAAATATATCCAACATTTTCTTGAGTAATCATCAATAAAAATGACATAATACAAACAACCATCGAGTGAGAGAGATGACATGGGACCACATACATCAAAATGAACCATATCTAAGATGCCCTAAGCTTTGTTGTCACTACTAGGAAATGATTTCTTAATATTTTTACCTAGCATACATCCCATACAAATTTCATTTTTACTAAGAGAAATAGAGGGCATGCCACATACCATGTTCTATAGATCTGGAAGAGCTTTGTAATGAATATGTCCAAGTATTCTATGCCACAACGCGTTGGAGCTAGTCACATCATGAGCCAATTCTTGAACTAACTGTCTTGACACGACGTACAGTCCTCCACTGCGAGTTCCAATGGGTTCCGTTGTACTTAATTGGCTACCTTTAGCCCATAGTAGTGCCTTCCTTTCCTTGAAGATCACCCAATATCCCTTGTCCTCGAGGGTTGCAACTGATAGTAGATTCTTCTTGATCCCTGGAACATATGATTCTTCATCAAAATGAAGTCTAGCCCCAAATTCCAATCTAAAGGAGATAGAGCCTACTGCCTCTATATTATAACATTTTTCATCCCCAAGCTCAACACGCTTTGCAAAATATTTTGTCTCGAAATATGAGAGGATATCCTTGTACCCTGTCATGTGCTTTGATGCACCATTGTCTACTAACCAAGTTTTCATCCCCACAAAAACTAAACTAGATATGGTAGAAAACAAGTAATATTCTTTTATATTTTCTTTTTCATTAGAAGGACTTTCCTAATTTTTTTTGGATTCATCATCCTTAGTAGTTGATGCATGATGATTCCCTTTCCTTGGATATTTCTTTATAATCCAACAATGTTTAGAAAAATCACCCAACTTATTACAACTAAAGAATTTAATCTTATATGTATCAATATTCTTGCCTTTGAATGTACCTTTGGTGTTTAGCTTCCTCTGAGAGCCTTTCTGGAAAGTTCCTTTCTTCTTTCCCTCGAATCTTGATGCTAAAGTTGAGCACTCTTCTTTCGTTGGATCGCTCCTGGTAGCTATGAGAATCTCCTCATGGATGAAATCATGCCATAAACTCTCAAATGTGGGCCGAATCTCTCTCCCACTTACACTGGATAACAAGGTCTCCCATGAAGAAGGAATAGCGTAAAAAATGGCTTGCACTAAATCATCATCATCCACTGTCACCCCTGTGACCAAAATATGATCTCTGATATGGGCTATCCTGGAATAGAAAGATGCCACTGATTCACCTTTATCCATATTCAAATACTTAATATTGTGCTTAAGTTTCCTCTTATGACTTGGAGCCCGTTTCTCATACAGATTCACCAAGGTATCCATACAGCCCTTGGAAAACATTAACGAAGTAATTGCAGGCATTATACTGTCTTTGACTGAGTCAAAGATGATTCTCTTGGCCTTTTCTTGACTCTTATTGAAGGCCTCTCTTCCTACATTATTCATGGTTTCCTCCACCACTATGGTCACATACTGCTCAAGATCATGCTCTTGCAGGATATTTGTTATCCAGAGCTTCCACACATTGAAGTTTGTAGCTCCTTCAAGCCTATCCTCAGCTCTGACTTAAATGGAGGATGCCATGGAATTCACACTGGAAACTTAATCATGCTAGCTTGGATCTATGTGTACCTTCTTCTGCACTTCAACACATTTAACACACCCTAATCTTTGATACCATGTTAAATTATGAGCTCAATTTCTTATGCAGATTATTTCTTTTATTTTCTTCAACACTTTGATTCCAACTTAATACACTTCAACAATACCAAATCATAACCGAATAGAAAAAAACTATGTAGATAAGTAAGCATGCACATCAACAACACATATACCCCGGGGAAACCATGTACATGGAGAAAAAACCCAACAAACGATATTCCTTTATTGCATTAATAATGTACGATCACTTACAAATATCCACCATGAATTTTCTTCTCTTAAAGAGCTTGACAAGATGACTCTAACCTGACAAAGATATAAGAGACCTTACTGAAATAGACCTCTGATATGTTTCCTCTATTGTTTATATACATCATTGATATGTTGATGATATATGTCTCTGATATGAAGCCTCTATTGCTGATATACAACAATGATATGTTTCTTTGGTATGTTGCCTCTTTATCACTAATATGCTCCTCTATTTCTTCTCCCTTAACCTGTATATCAAAACTGTGTTGAAGAGAGGGGTCGACCTCTACTTATATAGGCTAAAGAGGAGAAGAGGAGAGACTAGAAATAGTAACTTGTTTGCATGCTTTAATCATAGCTCAGCTTCATACTTTATTTTGAACTTAGAACTAGACTTGAGACTGGTATAATATAGTTCGATAATGGAACTAGACTTGAGAGTTTAGTTAGAACTCAACATTACACTTTAGTTCGAAAATAGAACTAGAATTAAGACTTGATTTGCAACTTCGAGCTATTACACTTTAGTTCTAAAATAAACTAGACTTAAGAATTCAATTACAACTCAACATTACACTTTAGTTCTAAAATAGAACTAAACTTAAGACCAGTTACAACTCAACATTACACTTTAGTTCTAAAATAGAACTAGACTTAAGACAGAGTTACAACTCAACATTACACTTTAGTTCTAAAATGAACTAGACTTAGAATTTAGTTACAAATCAGAGCTCTTTACAAGGCAATTCAAATTCTCTTCATGGTGGATAATGTTACATGTACCAAGGCACTGGAACTTCAGTTACAACTCAACATTACACTTTAGTTCTAAAATAGAACTAGACTTAAGAATTTAGTTACAAATCGACTCTTTACAAGGCAATTCAAAATTCTCTTCATGGTGGATAATGTTACATGTGCCAAGGCACTAGATCAATACATTTATATCATTTGCAATATTAGGAATATTGATTGTTTCTAGCTCATAGGATTTTTTTATTCAACCTAACGTTTTCTAGGTGCCTTGACTTTTTCTCTTGGCTCACAAGGCTTGACTAGGCTCACACAAGTTGTACGTTCCCCCTAACTTTTTCACTAGTCCATCTATTCTTGCAGAGGTTGTACATTCCCCCTGACTTTTGCACTAGAATGTCTATGCTCACATAGGTTGTATGTTCCCCCTGACTTTTGCATTAGACTCACATAGCATCTCGTTCATCCTGACTTTTGTTTTGACTCATAGAGGTTGTACGTTCCCCCTGGCTTTTGTCAATACCTCACAAGACTGGTTGATTCTCCAAAGCTCCCTAGCTAGCCTTAGGGTGGCCCATATGGATTCTCATTGGAGAATGATTGTTGATGCTGCCAAATTTAACATATTCAACCTAACTTTTGCTAGATGCCTTGACGTTTTCTCATGGCTCACATAGGTTGTACATTCCCCCTGACTTTTTCACTAGTCTGTCTATGCTCACATAGGTTGTGCATTCCCCCTGACTTTTGAAGTATACTATCTATGGTCATAGAGGTTTTTACGTTCCCCATGACTTTTTCATTAGACTCACATAGCATCTCGTTTGTCCTGACTTTTGTTTTGACTCATAGAGGTTGTACGTTCCCCCTGGTTTTTTTCAATACCTCACAAGACTGGTTAATTCTCCAAATCTCCCTAGCTAGCCTCAAGGTGGCCCATATGGCCTCTCATTGGAGAATGACTATCAATGCTGCCAAATTTAATAGATTTCATGTCCATCTGATACACTTTAATATTCTTGGAGCATGCATAAGATAAAAGCAATCAGATTCCTTCCATTATGAAAACTGGGGAAAATGTCTCTTCAAAGTAGATTCCTTCAACTTGTGTGTATCCTTTACATACCAATCTATCTCTTTTCCTTGTAAGTTGTCCATCTTCATTCAATTTATTTCTGAAAACCCACTTTCTGCCAATCACATTCTTATTCTTTGGTCTTGGAACCAATTCCCAAGTGTCATTCTTCTCTATTTGATCCAATTCTTCATCCATGACCTTATTCTAGAATCCATCCTTGATGGCCTATTCAAAACTTCTTGGTTCAATCATAGATAAGAGTTCTAGGTGGGTTTGTTCTGGTGAACATATTCTTCTTCTAGTCTCAACTCCTACATCTTTTTTCCAATAATATGATCTGAAGGATGATTCTTTTGTACTCATTTGCTAGGTGTCTTTGGAGGCACTTGTTGAAATTTCTCTTCTACTTTTGTTTGATCATCTTCATCTTCCCCTTATACTTCTTCTTCATCTTCTGCTTCTTCTTCATAAATATGTTCCATTGATTCATTTTCTTCTTCCTTTAATTCTCGTCCACCTATTTCATCAATTATTACATTGATAATTTCCACAACTTTGTTCAACCTTAGATTGTAACAGTTGTATGCTTTCCTTGTACTTGAGTAACCAACAAGTACTCCTTTGCCCACATGAGAGTCAAACTTTCCCATTCTGTCATCTTCTCTTTTGATGTAGAGTTTTCTTCCAAATACTCTGAAGTGATTCACATTTATTGGTATTCCTTTCCATATCTCGTAGGTAGTTTTTTCATTGTTGTTTATGAGAATTAATCTATTTTTAATGTGAATTGTTGTATGAACTGGATGTGTCCAAACAACATATTTCAATTTTGAATCCATTAGCATTGTTCGAGCCATTTCTTGTACTATATTGTTCTTTCTTTCAACAACTCCATTCTGTTGAGGTGTCCTAGCAACAAAGAATTATATTTTTATTTCGTGTCTGCTACAGTAGTCCATAAATTCCTTTGAAGTGAACTCTCCTCCATTATCAAATCTCAAACATTTGATTTTTGAATCCATTTCATTTTCAACCATTTCCTTGTAGACCTTGAAGTTTTCAAAATCTTCTGACTTATTCCCGAGAAAGAAAACTGTAGTCATTCTTGTATAATCATAAACTAATAACATAAAGTATTTCTCACCTTTTAAACCATTTGTTGTATTTTGTCCAACTAGATTAATATGCACAATTTCTAGTGGTATTGTCGTTGAATATTCCTTTGATTTGAACCTGGTCTTTGTTTGTTTTCCTTGTTGACAATGCTTGCATAAAGTGTTGGTTGGTTTTGTGATTTGGGACATTTCTCTAAATGCTTCCTTTTTGCTGACTTTGATAAGGTTATGAAAGTGTATGTGACCCATTATTTTGTGCCATAGCCAACTTTCATCTTCCTTTCCGAGACAACACTTTTCATTTCCAATTTCACTTAATACATATATGTTACTTGAAGATCTTGCAATTGTTGCAATCAATTTTCCTTAACCTTCTTATCTTATCTCTCACTTCTGTGAATCGAAAGTAATTTTATGACCTTGGTCACACATTTGACTTACACTTAGATTATTATGTTTCATATATTCTACTAGTAGAACATTTTCTTCCTTGGTACTCTTGTTTCCAATTCTTACTCTGCCTTTTCCAATGATTTTAGCTGAATCATTATTTCTGAAGGAGACTGATCCATCTCTTTCCTTTCTTAATGTAAGAAAGTTGTCTTTATCACCTGTCATGTGTTTTGAACATCCATTATCAACATATGAACCACGTTTCTTCTACTTAGCTTGTAGAGTGAGAGTTCATTCTTCATTTCTATATTGATTCTTCTTTCTTATCCATGTTCTCTTTTGAGGTTCATGTATGTGAATGTTGTAGTTCTATTGTGGTTCTCTAGGAGGGACTGTCATTCTACAATTTTTAGCCATGTGTCCAAAGTTGTTTCACTTGTATCATTCCACTTCAGTGCTTAATGATTCAAACTTGTTGTGGTTTCTTCTCTGTGTTTCAATAGGCCTTCTTGGATAACCATTTTGTGTATGACTTTCAAAGTTGTTTATGTTCCTCCTATTAGCTTTCCAACTTACAACTTTATGTCCAAAATTATTACACGCATAACATACACCAAAAATGATATTTTGATACCTGGGAGTTGAACATCTTCTGAAAGGATTTACTTTTATGAATCCTTCTTCTTCCTGAGGCCTATTTGTTTATGTCAGTCGTTGATTTTGAAATCTGAATCTTTTCGGTGGAGGAGTGTCCTTGTAATCTTCCTTGTAGGTCTTCATATCCTCTTTAATTTTTTCTGCATAATCTTTTGGATATCTTGTTCTGTTGTTTTGGAGCTTGATCCCTTTTCTGTCTGATTGTATCCAATTCCGGAGATGAGGCTTTTGACTATTGATAATGTCATCCAAAAATATTGAGTTGTTCTACATATTTTTCTTTTGAAGATCCTTTATCAATGTGACAATCTCTACTTCCAAATTTCCAATGATCATGTCTCTTTCTTCTAGTTGTTCTTTGAGTGATTCTTCAATTATTTTATCTTATTCTATTTGAAATTTCAATTTCATGATCATTTGTTCTAGTTCATGATTGTCTTCTTTCTTCTCTAGTTTTGCTTGTAGCTTCTTGTTTTTCTTCTTTTCTCTTCTTATAACTTCTACGGCACTCAACAATTCTTATCGGTAGTCAACTTATGCCTCTTCGTATTATTATCCATTGTCTTCTTTATCAGAGTCTTCTACTTCCATGAATAGATCTCTTTTTGTCTCACTGTCACTGACTTCATCTTCATCTGATGATGAAATGTCTTCTTTAGTGCATAATCTTTTCTTGAAATCTTTCTTTTTGGTTCTTTTGAATTTATATGTTTGTTTTCTATTTGAGTAATCTTCATTATTCCTCTTATTTCTATTATTGGGACATTTGTTAGAAAAATGACCAATACCATCACAATTAAAACAAATCAAGGGAATCTTACCTTTATATCAATCGTTGGTTCCCTTGTTCAATCTTCTGACAAATTTGGCCACTTCTTCTTCATCATCTTCTGAGAAGTCATTGTTCTACTATGTTCCTTTTTCTTTCCCTTTTTCTTTGAACTTTTGGATGCTTTGAAAGTTTCTTCTTTTATATTTGGATTTTCCTATTCAGTTCTCATTTCATATGCTGTGAAGATTCCATGTAGTTTGTCCTTGTTTATTGAGTCTAGATCTGCTCTTTGTTCTAGTGATGATATCTTATGATCAAATCTCATAATAAGAGATCTTAGTACCTTTTGAACAATTACAAATTCTTCAATTTCTTCTCCCAATCCTATGATTGCATTCACTATTTCATCGGCTCGTAAGAAGTAAGCTGAAATATTCTCATCTTCTTTCATCTTTAGCTGTTTGAACTGACCTCTGTAAGTTAGAAGTTTTAATGCTTTGACTTTTGAATCTCTTTCATGAATATTTTGTAGTTTTTCCCAAATCTCTTTAGTGGATTTACAATGTACAACTTTTGTATATACCCATTCATGAAGACCATTCAGAAGTGCATTTGTGGCTTTGGAATTATTTTGACTGAGTTTCATTGATTTTTCACTTGTTGGAGAAATTGTTGGTTCTTTGTATCCATCTACTACTGGTTGCCAAATTTCAAATCCCTGTGCATGTATATATGTTTTCATCCTTCTAATCCAGAATGTGTACTTATGTCCATCAAACTGTGGTATTCCATTTTTATACATGGTGTTGCTCTCCATGATTTACCTTTCAGTGGTTAAAATGATTTCTGAAGGAACCTGCTCTGATTCCAATTGTTGGATTACTGAGAGGGGGGGTGAATCAGTAATAGAGAAATTTAATCCTTTTTAACCATAAAATGTAAGTGTTATATCAATGTATCATTATCATCCAATAGTTTCAGAGTAAATAAACAATGAACAAATGAGCAATCATACATATACATAGTACACCAATGATTTTACATGGAAACCCAAAGTGGGATAAAACCACGTAAATATTTTTCGTATATGTCTTTAAGAATTACATTCATTGGAAGAACCTACTTCCTTTGTTTTCTAGCTGCAAATGGAAGGAGCCTCCAACCCCCTAGTTTCTCAAGCTACAACTTGAGGGAAGCTCCAACTCCCCAATTCTCTGGCTACAACTAGAAGGAGGCTAAAACCCCCGATGTTCTCCAGCTACAACCGGAAGGTGGCTACAACCACCTATCCTTGCCCCATCCAACCTCCCTAAAATATAAGTAGAATGATGGAACCACTGTCACACTATCACTGTGATATATACTGATGTAAACTTGTACCAATCAACCTGCACCAAACAACCTGTAACAGCCTATACCAAACAACTTGTAATCAACATGTACCA
The DNA here is from genome assembly GCA_010110895.2 of Picea sitchensis. NCBI lineage: Eukaryota > Viridiplantae > Streptophyta > Pinopsida > Pinales > Pinaceae > Picea > Picea sitchensis. The sequence goes on along the minus strand of SNQJ01S0015403.1, from coordinate 43,924 downwards.
TAAACAAGTTCATAAACCATGCACCAACCTGTACCTCAACCTGTACCATCAATGAGTGCATCAACCATGCACCAAATATGTACCAATCATGCATCAAATACACATAAACTATGACTCATCAATATGTACAAACATCATCAACTATACACCTCATGTATGTGCCAACTCATCAACTACTTGTCAAAACCATGTACCCAACATGTACCTCAACCAAAATCCCTCATCAATTTCATCATCCAAATATGATTTGTAACTCTGTAATAGATCTGGTGTATATGATCACATAACTTCAAACCTTCCTTAACTTTAACAACAAGAGACTAGTATTTTCATCAAACTGTACTTTAGTCTCACATGACTAATTTTGGATTAGTCAAAATCCCTAACTTGAAATAATCATAACTATATACTTGTAATGAATAAAGGTCTAAAAATAGTACACATTTTTCTTCAGTGTCTTGTCTACAATTTCTCCAGGTTTCACTTCTTGGAACCTCCCAAACAATGAGTTATAGCAAAAATGGCATACGTTGTTGAATTCTAGTTTATTCTAGAGATAGAACTTGTAGAGAATTCCCTACATGGAATATTTGATGTATATATATGAAAATGGTACACATAATACTAAAGAATGTACTCTAACCAATACATTTGTTCTTATTGAATTTGGATTTGTTATGAATAATTTTGACATTTTTCCCTGAAACACCTGTTTTAGACTAGTTTCAGGACTAGCCAAAAACCCTATTTTCCACGAAGTGTAACTCCACAAATACAACGACCCACAAGCTGAAATTTTTATCACAACTACATGGATATGTTTCCTCAATGATCCATATTTTTCGGTCTAAATCATTCCATAAAAAAATTTGTTGCGAAAATGGTGAGATGACATGTAAATAACATACCTTAGAAAGAATCATCGAAAGAATTTATCCTCCTTTGAATTTTGGCCTTCTTTACTTCACCTTCCCTCTGAAATTATCCTTAGATATCCTTTGGTTACCTCATTCACTTGTAGATATTCAATATGCTCAAGTGTAATGAAAATGAGAGACCTTTTCCTCTTATTTATACTTTTATGTAGCTTCGTCATGGGGTTACCTTCTAACCATCTTAANTAATTTTGGATTAGTCAAAATCCCTAACTTGAAATAATCATAACTATATACTTGTAATGAATAAAGGTCTAAAAATAGTACACATTTTTCTTCAGTGTCTTGTCTACAATTTCTCCAGGTTTCACTTCTTGGAACCTCCCAAAAAAGGAGTTATAGCAAAAATGACATACCTTGTTGAATTCTAGTTTATTCTAGAGATAGAACTTGTAGAGAATTCCCTGCATGGAATATTTGATGTATATATATGAAAATGGTACACATAATACTAAAGAATGTACTCTAACCAATACATTTGTTCTTACTAAATTTGGATTTGTTATCAATAATTTTGACATTTTTACCTGAAACACCTGTTTTAGACTAGTTTCAGGACTAGCCAAAAGCCCTATTTTCTACAAAGTGTAACTCCAAAAATACAACGACCCACAAGCTAAATTTTTTATCACAACTACATGGATATGTTTCCTCAATGATCCATATTTCTCGGTCTAAATCATTCCATAAAACAATTTATTTCGAAAATGGTGAGATGACCTGTAAATAACATACCTTAGAACGCATCATCAAAATAATTTATCCTCCTTTGAATTTCGGCCTTCTTTACTTCACCTTCCCTCTGAAATTCTCCTTAGATATCCTTTGGTTACCTCAGTCACTTGTAGATATTCAATATGCTCAAGTTTAATGAAAATGAGAGACCCTTTCCTCTTATTTATACTTTTATGTAGCTTCGTCATGGGGTTACCTTCTAACCATCTTAAACCACTTTCCTTATTTTAGGGCTAACCCACTTCTAACCACTTGTCCACATGGTAATTTCTCCATTAACTTTATTATTAAAATAATTTATTTTGTATCCACTCTGAATTATAGTACACTCATCACTTCACTTTATTATTTAAATAATTTCTTCTTTGCAACCACTTTGACTACTTTGACCTCTTGGGGCTTCTGGATGACTCATGAGGGTTCTCCAACTTCACATGACCATAACTCTCTAACCCTGAGAAGTTATGTGATGTTCCACTTACCACCGAAAATGGCATGACATGCACTATCCATCTGGAATAGTATTACTTTGAAATATATTAAAACTCATACCATTATACATCAAACAAACTTGGGTCCATTACCCAAACCTTTGTGCTACCAAAATTCACTACCAGACTTTCTTCAAGGGTTGACATCAATGACAACCAACCCAAATAATCAACACTTAGTCCTTGAAGAGTCTAGGGTTTATCTTGGGTACCATCCTCGAAATGAGGGGAAGTACTCGAGGATTTTCTTCATTCATTCTTACCTGAGAAAAAACAACCTCGAGTCAAAGATGGTCGACAAGGCACGACACACAAAAATTAATTGTTAGTATCTCTAATCCTCATTATCTTTCATCAAATAGATAACAAGCCTGGTAATGTTATTCATAATCATACAACATCAACATCGAATAAGAAAAACTCAAATAAACACAAAATATTATTCAAAAATAAACCATACACAATTCAATATACTTGTCTGAAGAAAATATAATAATTTATGTAGAAAATATAATGGAACCTCCCCATTATTATAGGTAGCTTTGTCAAATACTTATTATAATGAAGACAAAGGATTTTCCATCATTCATCACTATATATGTGAAATCACTATTCTCTAGACCCAAAGCAAGTCACTAGGGCTTAGAAAATTTACGAAGAGAAAATAACTTCACTAATCTTTTGGCGAGATAAAAGCACATACCACAATATGGAGGATACAAATTTAGGGTATTGTGATAAACTAGGCACTTGTTATTGATATTCAAGTTCAGAAGTGCAATGGTCAAGCTAAGGTGGTAGGATAAGGTTCTAAGGCCTGGTCATGAAAGAAAACAATAAAAATTAAAGGGGGCCACTAACAACTCTCTATATATGACTTACCTACATAAGAGGGCCTGAACTATGGATGAGGATGTAAGCTTGGATAAAATCTTGAAACAACCAACACCAACACTAGTGCCTCAACACTTGTTATAGGCCATCCTTACTTTATTGTGCTTTTTGACAATTGGAATGGTTAGATACAAATTCAACCATCGACTTTGAAATTAGAGTTATTTTAAAAGCTTATCACGATATCTCCTAAAATGAAACATGATCCTATTACAATACTAGTGCCTCAACACTTGTTATAGGCCATCCTTACTTGATCGTGCTTTTGGGAACTTAGAGTGGTTAGCTACAAAGTCAACCATTAACTTTGCAATTAGAGTTATTTTAAAAAATTATCACGATATCTTCTAAAATGAAACATGATCCTATTACAATAAAAATACAAAGTAATCCTCTAAGACAAAAAAAAATCTATATATACATAGAATTTATATATGAACATATTGCAAGATCAACACAATATATAGAAAATCATTTGCAATACAAAATATACATAACCACACACCCAAAAAAAAATCTATAAATAAATAAGGAAACATGATGACTAATCATTCCAATAAACAAAAGTGGATGAGGCATACTGCTCTCAATTGCTCACCATGAAAATGTTAATTCATTGAAATAGTATAAATGAAGTTTGAATGGCACTCCTAAAGACATCACCAATCAATTGAACATCATCCAAAATATTTCAATATCATTAAACCTGGTTGTAATTAAGCAATCAAACCAACACCCTTTGTCAAGATGATAAAATTGAAATTAATTGAATTTGAGCTCAAAAGGTTTAACAACAAAGTAGTCTCAAAGGACTAACAACAAAGTGGTCGAATCCTCATAGTCCTCTGAAGATACATATGGACGCCTCTCCCCAAGTTGATCGCCTTGAAACCTTAAAAGGTTGGGTTTAAAGACACTACTAGATATTCACATCTCGTTCTATGCATTATATTATAAACCCTTGCCTCCAAACACATACTCAATAATTTCATCTTCGCAAAATAGCAGTGGAATGTGTTTAACCAAGGCGTGGGGGCATCCATCCATGCAGCAAAATAGGGTTGTGATGATAGCAGTGAAATGCAATGTATATCCTATCTCTTCTAGATTTCAACCTATGACCTTAACCATGCTCTTAACCATTAGGTCCACTCAAGTTGCATGAAAAATAAATTTGATATCTAAAAGCATTTATATTTTCTAATTAGGTACATTTATGATAATATTAATGATCATTTAATTTTAAGATCTCACTCAAGATAAACACTAAATTGGTGTAAGAGATACTTTGTTTGTTTAGACACTAAATTAGTATATAAAACCATTTTTTATACAACTCTCTCAATGCACCAATTTTACTGTTAAAGTCTAAGGAAGTGTACATACCCTAGAAGCTTATGTGACTTCCTAAAAAGAAACAAACCATTAAACCCACATGTTATAATCATGTTCCACCTGTATCACGTTGAATGGTTAAATTTAAAGGGTATTTACTTGTTTTTGGTTTATTTAAGCGTCATATATCACTCTTTCAAAATCTACATGTCAATAATGACATCTAGTTAATTTTTAAAATCTACAGGTATCCATTATATATATATTTTTTAATATATATATGTCATATATTTTTATGACTCAGATATATCACATTGTAAGCATTTCCAAGCATTTCCAAATCAGAGTGCAGACGAGCAATCTTGCTTAACTTTGACTATCCTGAATGAGACTCTTAGACAAAAAGAAAATAAAAGATGCGAATAATACCACTCAACTTTGACTCTCCTAGATGAGACTCTGAGATGACCATAAAGACTCTTAGATAAGAATAGATGATGCTCACACTATTGAGACTCCTAGATGAGACTTTGAGATATGTTGAGACTCTACTCATAGTGAGTGACTATCTTGAATGAGACTCTTAGACAAAGAGAAAATAAAAGATGCCAATAATACCACTGGACTTTGACTCTCCTAGATGAGACTCTGAGATGACCATAGAGACTCTTAGATAAGCATAGATGATACTCACACTATTGAGACTCCTAGATGAGACTTTGAGATATTTTGAGACTCTTCTCATAGTGGGTATTTAGTTGTGCAATCCCGCATCATGCACAAGCCTAAAGGTTGAGAGTCACATTATGCAAATTGCAATCCAATACTGTGCACACGCCTAAAATTTGAAGGTTGAGACTTAGGAAACAAGTCCAAATCCATGGATCATCAGTATGATATATAAAATACCAACCTAAGGGGAAAAAATACTAAATAGTCTTCTTGTTGTCCAATAGATATAATAGAACTAACTTTTCTTATTTATCGCGGTGAAATAGAGATTTTCTATTTGATTTTGAGAGCTTTTATATAGTTTCTTTAGTTTTGGTAGTAGAGGATATTAAATCCTCAAGGTAAAAAAGTCATCATTAGAAGGTAAGATGAGAGGGCTTGTCTTCATCGAAACAATTAGAAGGATATTGAAAGTTTTAAATGGGATCTACCTAGAAGCACATGGCCTATTGTGGAAGATTCGACACACAAAAATTAGACAATCATGGTGTTGATTTTAGATATAGCCCCCTCTTATTATTGTGACAAACTACTTTATATCATTTGGCATGTCCTTGTACAAAAGTATTAGAGGCTACTTTGTACCATTAGGCATGTCATGTCCTTGTACAAAAGTACGTAGTTATAATAAAAGCAACAAAAACACATATAATAGATAATATTTAAGTAATGAGAAAAAGTAAATATAACTAATCATATGAAGAGCAGTTAAAAAAACACCATCTCAAAAAAAGTTACTTTTTTCCATAAAAAATATCGCTTTTATATATAGAGATATAAAATTATTCTGATATAGTCCAGGTTTAGATAACTTAAACAAACGACATGGAGATCAACCAGCATAGTCTATCCACCCATAACGAAAATTACAAGGCACCCTAAAAACCATCTCACCGTATATCTCTACCAAGAGATATCACACCTTCGACTTCCATGTAGAGTCAACAAAATTGATAGACATAACAGGATAACAGACCCTCAAGAAGGACTCAGGCGACCAATTGGTGACTACTAGAGAAAACTAAAAATGTTTTAGAAACTTGTGAGGGCATTCATTTTCCTCAATACACTGATAATAGATCAAATTCCTCGGGTCCATAGTTAGCGCCAGCTTGGAGAGGTTGTCGACGATTTGATTATCTTCTCTATAAACATGAGAGAAAGATACCTTTTGGAAAGAGGAGATTAATGTGATTAAATTGTCTTTCCAGCAATCCAGAGAGATGACTTGAAGCCGACCTTTACCCCTCAACTGGTCAATATCTATTTTTGAATCTCCCATTACATGTAGTGACTAAATAGAGAGCCTGGAAGCCACAGTTAGCAATGCCCATGCCCCGAGCAGCTCCACATGAGTGTTTGTACTCGGACCGTAGTTAAGGAGCCACTTATACTTACAATGGTCATTAACCACTACAACACTGCCGACACCACTATTTGTACCTGTAAAAACAACCACACCATCGAACCAACCAACATTTTCACACCAGCATGTCTGTGAGGGCTCCGATATTCTAATTTTAACCTTCGGCTTTTGTAAGTTATCCCTTAATGCAATAATAGTGAGGTGGATAACCTTCTTCACGAAGGGATTTTTGTCTTCAAAGATCGATTGGTTTCATTCATTCCAAGTGAACTAGCAGATCAGAGCTGGTAAGGTAGGAATTTCATTGTTCCAAAATTTCCACTGCTTGAAACAATCAAACAAATTTGAACTTATTCCTATCCAGTTGCCCGAGAAGTTAAAAGAATATTTAATAATCCTCCATACTTCCACCGTGAAAGCGCATTCCATGAACAAGTGATGTGTAGTTTCTATCTACATCTTGCATAAAGAAAAAATACATGGGCCATTGAAACCTTTGCGCTGCAAATTCTCCCAAGAGAGGATTTTATTTTCCACCATAATCTAGGTAAACAACTTAATTTTTAAGGGACAGTTCCAATTCCACGTAGATTTTTTCCAGTGATCTAACTTCTCATTCCAATTTCTGTTTTTGACTACCAAGTAAACTATTTTGACAATGATGCACCCAGAAGAATCACCCCCTGTCCATTTGAGGATATCCTCTTTCTACTGCAAGTGAATATCATTGTTGATAAGAGCGTGGTGGTATAGAGACAATTCACTGTTTATGAGCCCGATCAAACCCAATTCGTCACTTGTTTTCCAATTTTGTGTAATTCTGCTTGCCTGAGATTCCCCCTGCACCTGTGATAAAAAAATAAATTATTTCCTGTTGATGTCGTCGATCATCTCTTCAGAGAGAAGCGCCCCATTGCCCATACCCAAAATGTTGTCTTTTCCTATCACAATAGAGTGTCCATTCCCTGGACTCCACGCTATCTAATGCAAAAGGAGAGGAAGTGATCCAGGTGGATATCGGTGGCCACCCACCTTCTCCAACTGGCCCAAAACATGTTTCTGGCAATTTTGGTAATTTACTATTTTTAGCAGTTTTTAACTTCCGGGGCCATTTTGAGGCCCTAAACGATGTTTTTTGGGA
>SNQJ01S0015403.1:0-19338 GCA_010110895.2 Picea sitchensis | reverse complement strand
ATATATATATGTCATATATTTTTATGACTCAGATATATCACATTGTAAGCATTTCCAAGCATTTCCAAATCAGAGTGCAGACGATCAATCTTACTTAACTTTGACTATCTTGAATGAGACTCTTAGACAAAGAGAAAATAAAAGATGCCAATAATACCACTCAACTTTGACTCTCCTAGATGAGACTCTGAGATGACCATAAAGACTCTTAGATAAGAATAGATGATGCTCACACTATTGAGACTCCTAGATGAGACTTTGAGATATGTTGAGACTCTACTCATAGTGAGTGACTATCTTGAATGAGACTCTTAGACAAAGAGAAAATAAAAGATGCCAATAATACCACTGGACTTTGACTCTCCTAGATGAGACTCTGAGATGACCATAGAGACTCTTAGATAAGCATAGATGATAATCACACTACTGAGACTCCTAGATGAGACTTTGAGATATTTTGAGACTCTGCTCATAGTGGGTATTTAGTTGTGCAATCCTGCATCATGCACAAGCCTAAAGGTTGAGATTCACATTATGCAAATTGCAATCCAATACTATGCACATGCCTAAAATTTGAAGGTTGAGACTCAGGAAACAAGTCCAAATCCATGGACCATCGGCATGATATATAAAATACCAACCTATGGGGAAAAAATACTAAATTGTCTTCTTGTTGTCTAATAGATATAATAGAACTAACTTTTCTTATTTATCGGGGTGAAATAGAGATTTTCTATTTGATTTTGAGAGCTTTTATATAGTTTCTTTAGTTTTGGTAGTAGAGGATATTAAATCCTCAAGGTAAAAAAGTCATCATTAGAAGGTAAGATGAGAGGGCTTGTCTTAATTGAAACAATTAGAAGGATATTGAAAGTTTTAAATGGGATCTATCTAGAAGCACATGGCCTATTGTGGAAGATTCGACACACAAAAATTAGACAATCATGGTGTTGATTTTAGATATAGCCCCCTCTTATTATTGTGATAGACTACTTTATATCATTGGGCATGTCCTTGTACAAAAGTATTAGAGGCTACTTTGTACCATTAGGCATGTCATGTCCTTGTACAAAAGTACGTAGTTATAATAAAAGAAACAAAAACACATATAATAGATAATATTTAAGTAATGAGAAAAAGTAAATATAACTCATCATATGAAGAGCATTTTAAAAAACACCATCTCAAAAAAAGTTACTTTTTTCCATAAAAAATCTCGCTTTTATATATAAACATATAAAATTGTTTTGATACAGTCCAGGTTTAGATAACTTAAACAGACAACATTGAGATCAACTAGCATAGTCTATCCACCCATAACGAAAATTACAAGGCACCCTAAAGACCATCTCACTTTATATCTCTACCGAGAGAGATCACACCTTCGACTTCCATGTAAAGTCAACAAAATTGATAGACATAACATGATAACTGACCCTCAAGAAGGACTCGGGCGACCAACTGGTGACTACCAGAGAAAACTAAAAAAGTTTTAGAAACTTGTGAGGGCCTTCATTTGCCTCAATACACTGATAATAGATCAAATTCTTTAGGTCCACAGTTAGTGGCAGCTTGGAGAGGCTGTCGACGATTTGATTATCTTCTTTATAAACATGAGAGAAAGATACCTTTTGGAAAGAGGATATTAATGTGATTAAATTGTCTTTCCAGCAATCCAGAGAGATGACTTGAAGCCGACCTTTACCCCTCAGCCAGTCAATATCTATCTTTGAATCTCCCATTACATGTAGTGACTAAATAGAGAGCCTGGAAGCCACAGTTAGCAATGCCCATGCCCCAAGCAACTCCACGCGAGTGTTTGTACTCGGACCACAATTAAGGAGCCACTTATACTTACAATGGTCATTAACCACTACAACACCGCCAACACCACTATTTGTACCTGTAGAAACAACCACACCATCGAACCAACCAACATTTTCACACCAGCCTGTCTGTGAGGGCTCTGATCTTCTGATCTTAACCTTCGGCTTTTGTAAGTTATCCCTTAATGCAATAATAGTGAGGTGTATAACCTTCTTCACGAAGGGATTGTTGTCTTCAAAGATCGATTGGTTGCGTTCATTCCAAATGAACCAACAGATCAGAGCTGATAAGGTAGGAATTTCATTGTTCCAAAATTTCCACTGCTTGAAACAATCAGACAAATTTGAACTTATTCCTATCCAGTTGCCCGAGAAGTTAAAAGAAGATTTAATAATCCTCCATACTTCCATCATGAAAGCGCATTCCATAAACAAGTGATGCGTAGTTTCTATCTACATCTTGCATAAAGAAAAAATATCTGGGCCATTGAAACCTCTGCGCTGCAAATTCTCCCAAGAGAGGATTTTATTTTCCACCATAATCTAGGTAAACAACTTAATTTTTAAGGGACAGTTCCAATTCCATGAAGTTTTTTTCCAGCGATCTAACTTCTCATTCCAATTTCTGTATTTGACTGCCAAGTAAACGTTTTTGACAGTGATGCACCCAGAAGAATCTCCCCCTGTCCATTTGACGATATCCTCTTTCTACTGCAAGTGAATATCATTGTTGATAAGAGCGCGACAGTATAGAGACCATTCACTGTTTATGAGCCCGGTCAAACCCAATTCGTCACTTGTTTTCAAATTTTGTGTAATTCCGCCTACCTGAGATTCCCCCTGCACCTGTGATAAAAAAAGAAATTATTTCCTGTTGATGTCGTCGATCATCTCTTCAGAGAGAAGCTCCCCATTGCCCATACCCAAAATGTTGTCTTTTCCTATCACAATAGAGTGTCCATTCCCTAGACTCCACGCTATCTAAGGCAAAAGGAGAGGAAAAGAGTTTAGTAGATACCTCCAAGTCTAGGAGCCTTGTTCTTTTTTGATGTCCACAGTTCGCAACCATCTAACAGCTGAGATGGAGGGGAAATATTTTTCTTTGATGACACGCTGCCACAGACCCTCCTTCAAGAGCACCCTCCAGAGGCTATTTGTTTCCAGAGAACTACGGAAGACAGATAAATCACGTAGACCCCATCCACAGAGATGCTTGGGCCTAGCAATCGATTGGCAGTTACAGAGGTGATAGCTCTTTTTTTTTTTCCGGTATCCTGGCCAGAGAAAACCATAAGTAAATTGATGAATTTGTTTGTAAATCAAAGAGGGTAACTTGGCCAGCGCCATCTAATAGATGGCTTGGCTCTCTAGAACCACTTTTGTCAATATTAGGTACCCTCCTAAAGACAACCAGCGCATGCTCCAATGGTTAATTTTCTTGGTGTATTTCTCCAATAGCCAAAGCCAATCCGTTGTTTTGTACCTGTTGATTTAAAAAAAAAACCAGGTATTTAAAACCATCCGAAAGATCAAAAAAATTAAAGGGAAGGAGAGAGGACACCATTCTCAGAACATCAGGATGTGAATCATAATGATAGAAAGAGGACTTTTGTGGATTGATTCAAAGGCTAGAGGCGTTACAAAAAGTTCTTAAGATTTGACTTATCTCTTCCCACTCTGAAGAAGTTGCAGGTGAAATGATGAGAGTGTCATCTACAAACAGAAGATGGAGAACCTGGACCAGTCTTGACACTTCAATACTAGTCAAGAGACCGATTTCTTTACTTTGATTTAGGGCCAAGATCAACCCCTCCATAACAAGGATAAAGAGAAGCGACGACAGAGGAAAACCCTGTCTGAGCCCACTTTCACTGCGAAAGAATTATGAAGGCTCGCCACTGACAAGAACCGCAAAGGATGCCGACGAGATGCAACCCATTATCCAATTAGCCGTGGGCAATCCAAATCCACATTGAAGGAGAACCAGCCTTATGAAATCCCAGTTTAAGCAATCGTCTGCTTTCTTTAGGTCAAATTTGAGAATTAATGCTTGTAGTTGTTTTTCTCTAATACTGTGGAGGCACTCCTGTGCAGTGCCAATTGCATCGATTATCTTCCTTCCTTTCAAAAATCAGAACTATTCTTCAGAGATGGTTTAAGAGAGGATCGGTCTTAGTCTAGTGGAAATAATCTTAGAAATTATTTTATAGCAGATATTGCATAAAGCAATCGGGCGAAAGTCCCCAAAGTTTGTCGACCCATTAGTTTTCAGAATAAGAGCAATAAAGATTGAGTTTATTGCCCTATTCACCTCACCTATAATACAAGATTCTTCCACTACTTCTAGCGGGTCGTTTGCAACAAGATCAAAAAAGTGGATAAAAAATTCCACTGTCCACGCGTCAGGGCCCGGGCTCTTATCTTTGGTGAACCCTTTTAGTACCTCCAATACTTCCTTCTCAGTAACTGGTTTTTCAAGGGATATTACTTCTGCATCTGTGACCAATTTTGGATAAATTCAAGTTGATGCAACCTATTCCACAATATTATTCTCACCGGGATCTTTGTAAAAGGAGCTGAAGAAGTGTTGTCCTTCTTTCTTTAGCGCTTCCTGACCCTGGTGTGAATGTCCTTGCTCATCTTTTATTTCCCATAAAAAAAAATTATTGCGTCTCAAACTAGCAAAATTGTGGAAATATTTGGTGTTTTTATCGCCACACTTACTTACGTGCAAGAGAAATGTCTAAAAATTGCACGAATTACTTGATGTGCAAGAGTGCCCGCTATTTTTGCCAAATTTCAAGGAGTCAAGGGTCTAGCGACCAATGAGTTCTATTTACTCCTAAATTTTCCTCACTTATCTTGCTCTACCCAATATGACTGGATCTTCTTATTCTTCAAACTATCCTTACGCAGAGTCTCGGCTCTTTGTCAATATCCATGAATAACAAACCCACGTGAAAGACATGGTGAGTATAGTGGACATTCAGATTGGGGTCCGTGGTGGAGGCACACAAGTAGGCCTTGGACTAAGAGTGGAGAGTGATGATTTGGGAGGATGTGGCGGTGCTAGTGGACATTAAGGTTGTGTGGCCATGGTGGATGCGCGTAGGTAGGCCCTACATTTAAGAGTCGAGGGTGGCGATCTAGGAGTACATGGTGGCTTCCATTAACATTATTGTTGCTTTTCTAATAATTGATATAGGTATTTTATGGTTGACAAGATACACTTTGCAATAAAGTAAGCAATGTTGTATAGCTAACATATATGTTACATGATTTTAATATGATTATATCAAACTATTTATATTCCAACCTATATAATATTAATTATTTATATTCCAACCTATATAATATTAATTGCTCTAATGTAAAGTAGATATTGTTTGTTGTTTTTTTAAGTGGGTGATTACCACTCTCACTTTTTCATACTCTTCTTGAAATCTTTTTAATATTTCATTTTAGCAAATTTACATTCTTCTCATTTTATTTATTTGTTAACACAGTGCAAAGCTTTATTTATTTAGAAATAAAGTTTTGTTTTTCAAACAAATTATGTAATCGAAAATTCATATATGGTTAACAATATACATCTTTATAGTAGAGTAATTAATGATGTATAGGATTTGATTTTCAATTCAATGTAATAGATTTCTTGCGCCACTAGGGTTTTCATGCTAGAGTTCTTGATGTCGCAACCATGGATTCTAATCCTTGGGGTTTCCCTCCCCCTTCAGATGCTAAATCTTTATCCTTCCACACATTGATTTCTACTATGGGGAAAATATCAAAATCATAGTCTTCCCAATTCACCGAGAAGCTCAACAATATCTCAGAGGTTCCTCATCTATATTTTACTTCTAGGTATGTGGCTCTCACTCAGGCCGAGTATGGTCTGATAGGACAATTAAAGGAATTTGGCCCTCTCCCAAATCGATGGCTAAATGGGTTTTGAAGAATTAGTAGCAAATAATAAAGGGAAAACCAACTTACTAATTTTGTGGAAGGGGTTTGTTGGTTAAGTTGTACGAATTCTCTCTACTACCTGCGTCGTAGACCAAGGGTTCATATATTTAAGGGTACCAACAAATCCTAAAACTATCGGCCCTTCTGGTAAACCAGAAGGCAACACAGTACACATAATGCATTGCGTAGTCTCACCCGAGATAGCTCTCAATGGGTGGTTGTAAGACTCAGGTGTTTACAGCCTATGATTGAGCATGAGATAAGGGATCTATGTTCTGAACCACTAATTATGATTTTTATTACTAATCACTGTTATCCTCTTTTATAATTTAACCTCCGTGGTATCTTTTCGTTATATTCCCACAACAATTACCCAAGCGATATAATAAATCATTCATTCATTCCATGCAGCATTTAACTACTAAAGTTATGACAAATATATGCATGCATTCATCACATTACATAGGTATTACCGTGGTTAACCCCCTCCTGGGCTACGTCCACAAAGATTTGGATCTTGGCTCCCTTATTATGGCGGTTCTGCAATTCTTGCACCTTGCACTTACAACTCTCCTCAGATGGGTAAGATCTCTGTGAGGCAAACTAGGTCGCACCAGGCTCGTCGGCCTGCGATCTAATCCTCAAGATCTCCCCTTTCTCTTCTCTGCTTAGCTCACTTGCTTTACAAAAATAGTACATCTAATCAAAAACATTACATAGAAACAATCTCAACTCTACAACAATAGTAAAGCTCAATCTCATCGAACCTCTCTAAACTCTTCTATGATACCTTTGTATCTATATTTATATCTATCGGTATCTTCATCCATTTACACAAAAACCTTACAAAAACCCTAACCCTACTTTCGTTAGGTCTTCCTTCTCTGCATGTGTTCGTTGCTTCCTTCCAGTTGTCACCTCCTTCTTGCATGCGCGTGTGCTATGCTTCTTGCTAGTTGTTGCTTTCCTCCTGCACGCTTTCTTTCCCACGATTTCTCTTCTAGTTGTCATTATTCTTTGTGAACGCTTTCTTTCCCACTTCAGCCTGATGCCAACAGGCCCCCAACACTAACATGTGACTCATCCCAAATCACCTAATATTTCTAAGCTGCCTCGATCTCTTCGGTGATCATATGGAATTTTTCCCTTAGCTCTGCTACTTTTGTCAGCACCTACGCGGTCTTCTCCTTAATGGTATCCATTACCTGAACTGCCACTTCGTTTCTCAGTAGTCCTACGTATTCTGCCTATGTCTGTTCTATCTATGTTCTATCTGCTTCTGCCTGTACGAGTACTTCTGCTACCCGTTCCTGTAGTGGTTCTATTTGAGCTTGACGTTCTTATTTCTGTGTCTGCACAGTGATAAGTTCTTCCTACATCTTCTTCAACTCATGCGTCCCCTTGACGCGTTATGGGAATGGTATAATATTTTACCTCTGTTTGAGTTCTTGGATTGCTGCATTGATCCTTTCCTCTTCCTTTTCCTAGCGTTGAACCTATGGATCCTCCTCCAGTCTTGTCCAAAGTTCAATTGCTTTGTCGAGCACGTCAAATATCGTGCTAACCTGCTTCTCCATCTCCTGTATTTACGTTGTTGCTTCCTGCCTCCTTTTCTCCTTTACTACCAGTGGATTTTTTGGTGTTAGTTGTTCTCAAAGATCCCCGATCTCCTTCTGGTATCGATAAATTGCCTGCGCAATCTGGTCGATCTTTTTTGTGGCTGGGAGTTTGTTTCCTTATGCAATGTTTGGAAGTTTCCCAAAAATTTCTTCCACTCTGCGTTCCAATTCATTCATGTGTTCCGTCTCCTTCTGATTTTTGGATTTGGCCTGCTCATACTCTTTTTCCAGTGCTTCCCGCTGCTTTGTTGCTTTCTGTAGCTCGACTAAGTTTTTATGTGCTCGAGACTCCATTTCGAGGTTGACACTAACCTGCAATTTGTGTAGTGCCCTTGATGGCATCCTGTCAGGACCAATTGGATGTGGTCCAAATCCTTCAGTGGTGTTTGTCCCACTATTTCATCCATTCTTAGCATGCTCAGTTTTATGTGGACCGTTGTGTTTGCATGTGGCATTGGGAGGGTTGGGTCTCTTTCTTTGACCTACACTCTTTCATTGGTTTGTGTTGTTGAAGGCTCTATGCCTCTGTTGCTACTTTCTTTCTGGGCCTCTCTGAGTGTCCTGAGGAGTTGTCCTATTTCTGCCAACTCTTTTTGGAGATTATCCCTGTGATGTGCTACATGGTCGAAGTCTTCTGCTAGACAATCCTGGACCATTCTAGCGATCATTTCTCCATCGTCCTCCATGATCATATATTCCGGTGATGTTCGTTGCACCTTTTAATTCTTGTGGCCTGTACAGTTGGTCTCTTAGTTCCCCCTGACTCCTGTGTGATGGGGTTTGGGGTGGTCTCTTGCGCTCCCTTAGCTTGTTTTGGTTGTTCGTTGATCTCCTGTGCTCTCATGTTGTATGCGCTTGTCATGAAGCTTATCGAGGACGCTTCCTCCATGATGCGATTAATGCACCATATATGTGGGTTCAATGCATTTGTGGCAGTTTCATACTTGCCATTATGCTTCTCTTGCCATTTCCAGTTGGCGTGTTTAATGTGACGTTACATCATTCCTTGTTGTGCCTTGATTCTACTTAGTGTTGTCCTGTCATCCTAGTTTTTCCGACTTTCCGTTTCTCACTCATTTGTCTTAGGCATGTAACCATTGCTCTTGCCTTTACTGCGTTCGTGTTTCGAGCATCCTGTGGCTTTTTCATGGCTTTTGTTTTTTTTTGTTTTTTGTTTTACTATGCAGTGGGTGGTCGACTATCCTTGTACAACTTCAGTCGGCTCCCATTGATCATTCCCTGGAGGTCTGCGCCTGCTAAATCTCTTAACTATACAGTTCCATTGTCTGTTACAGATTTGACCTGATATGGTCCTAACCAATGCATTCTCAACTTTCCTAGGTGATAAAACGATTTGTTGTCATAGAGCAATACTAGATCTCCTTCCATGAAAGTCTTCTTCTTAATGTGTCAATCGTGCCATGATTTTTCTCTGTCCTTCTTCACTTGTTGATGGAATCCTGCCAGGATTCAGTCTTCCTCCATTGCTAATAGCTAGTTCAGTCTTTCTTGTATTGCGTCGTGTTCTGTCTTTTGTGTGATAGCAGCTACACGTAAGATGGGTACTAAAAATTCTAATGGAACTATCGCTTCTTGGTCATAGACGATTTTGAATGGTTTGTGTCCTGTCAACTTCTTACATGTCAGCCTATACACCCATAATACTGTTGGCACTTTGAGGTCTTGGTCGTCTCTGTTGACATTACAGATCTTTGTCAGTGCGTTCTCTAGAATTTTGTTGAAGGCTTCTACTGTGCCATTCTCCTGTGGGTCATACGGTGTGCTTCTCTGGTGGTGAAATTCAAATTCTTCAAGCATCACATGGATGGTGCTATTTATGAAATGTGTGCCTTGGTTTCTCATCAAAACTCTTGGGCACCCAAACCTAGTAATTACTTGTTCAAATAAGAAGTGTGTAGTTTCTCTCTGTGCTACAGTCTTGTACTGGTGCGGCTTCCGCCCATCTTGTTAGGTATTACGTCGTGGTGATGATGTATCTTGCCCCTATTCTTTTGGCTGGTGGGTTAATAGGTCCCACAAAGTCTATTTCCCATTTATCAAATGCCTATAATGTCACTTGCAGTCGTAACAACATCTCATCCCTTCTGTTGGGTTTGCCTACCCTTTGACAGATATTGCATCCTTGATAGTACTCTTTTGAGTCTCTATGAATGTTCACCACCATAATCCTGTGCGGAGTGCATTCTGTGCGGTATCGTTTCCTGCATAGTGTCCTCCTGCCAATCCCTCATGGGCTTCTGCTAAAATTCTTGGTCGTTCATGCTCTAACACATACCTTCGTAAAATGCTATATGCGCCCATTTTATATAGATGTCCTGCGATCAGTTGATAGTCATTTGCACGAACTACCAGGTTCTTCTTCTGTGCGGTGGTATAATATTGTTGTGCGGTACCTGTACTCAAGTACTAGATGATCTCTGCGAAGTGGTCATCAACAATTTGTACTGAGAATAACTGTGCATCTGGAAAGTTGTCTTCCAAGCTCATGGGTTCTTCTCCATTTGTGACCCATGATAGGTGGTCAGGTCCTACATTTAGATTTCCTAGTTTGACGATTACTTCGAAGTCAAATTCCTTAAATAGAAGTAACCATTGACAGATTATCCCCCCAAACACTGCACTGTTGACTAGGTATTTTAGGGTTGAGTGATATGTAAACATCTTAAAAAAATTTCCCAATAGGTAGTGTCTGAACTTCTGAAGTGCGTAAACCATAGCTAGGCATTCTCTTTCCATTGTGTTATAGTTCTTTTATGAATCAGATAGTTTTCTGCTTGTGAATGTTATCGGGTGATCCAAGTCTCATGCTCCTGGCTGCGCTAAGATAGCTCCAAGTGCTATCATTGATGCATCTACATGCACATGGAATGTCTTGCCCCATTCTGGAAATACTAATATCGATGCAGTGACCATCTTTTCCTTCAGGATATCCAGACCATGTTGACAATGGTTGTTCCATTGGTACTTTTTATCCTTCCTTAGAAGTTTTTCCATTGGTGTTGTGATATGTGCATATACTTTGATAAATTTCCGATAGTATCATGTGTGTCCTAACGTCGCTCGTAGCTGACGGACTATTTTTGGCGCTGGTAAATTAACGATGACTGTAATCTTTTCCGGATCGACCAATAGCCCTTGTTTGCATACTATATGGCCCAATAGTATCCCAAACGGTGTTCCAAATATACATTTTTTTATGTTTAGTGATATCTGACACTATCTGCATCATTCTAGCATCAAGCGTAAAACTTCCACATGGTTTTCCAATAGACTATAGATTGTCCAATCGTCCAGGTATACTTCGAGAAACTGATGGATGAATTCTTTAAATGCTGCGATAACCACTCTAGAGAATATTGTTGGTGCATTCTTCAATTCAAATGGCATGACTCTATATTGGTATGATCCCCATTTTGTCGTGAATGTGGTCTTGTATATGTCCTCCTATGTTATATTAATATGATGGTAGCCTGAGAATCCATCAGTGAATGAGTAAGCTTCGTGTCCCCCCACATTCTCTAGCACTTCATCCGTGAATGGTGTAGGGAGTGGGCCATGTAGGCATGCATTGTTCAATTTCCTCAAGTCAACGCATATCCTAATCCCTCTTCCTTGTTTCTTATCCTGTACGACCATCGGGCTTATCCATTCTGATTCCTCGACTGGTTTGATTATGCCAGCTTCAAGCATCCAATCAATCTCCTCTTTAAATTTATGTTTATATATGGGGTTTAGTCTATATGGTCGTTGTCTAATCGGTCTCTCTTTGGGTCTAAGAGGCATTTTCATCTCTCCTAGTTCTCCTTCTATACCCTTCATCTCTGTAAATGTTGTAGGAAATAAGTCATTGTATTCTCACAATAGTTCGGTAATTCTTTCTACTGTTGGCTAATCCCAGTAGTCTCCAATGCTGTCCATTTTGGGATGTTCTAATGTTAACTTTCTTTACCTTGATTGGTGCAGAAATAACTTTGGATTCTATGGGTGGTACCTTCACATCTCTTTCTCCTTCTACTTCTTCAATCTGAATGTCGTGCGGGTCATCTTCAACTAGTGCTTCCTCCTGTACCTGGTAACATGACAATAGTTCTTTGAATGTCTGCTTATTTCACTGCTGCTCTTCAGTAATAAGTTTTATTTCTAGTTCTTCAATGAATATGACTCCTCCGATCTGTTTCAGGGATGCATCTATGTTAGGGTTCTCATGCTCGAATGAGAAAGTGATGGTAAAGTTTTGTTGCAATGTCACCCATGTTGTAGTTCCTTTGGGCAGTTCCTAATCTGTACACCAGTTTGTTGGTATGCCTTATAAAGTGTGAATAAAGTGGTGAGGCCATTCCTTTGGTGGTGTCAATTTCCACCGCATTTATCACTCCTCCAAGTGTTTCATTGGCGTCCCTAGTACTTCATATCTCCGATGTTTTTTTATTTTTTTGTTCTTCACCAAACCTTATGCACAATAACCGCTTACATTGGTACCATTTTGTGATAGTCTCCTTGTGTGCGCCCCACCATCACGCAGGTGTGGCCTTGAGTGCTAAATCCAGTGCTAGTAGCCTCTGGTTATCTAGTACTTCGTCTTCATATAGTGTCAAGGATGTTTCCAAATCATTTAATTTGTGGAAACTGAGTGGTTCTTTGATTTCTATGCCTATCCACCGTACTGCACAGTCTATTCTTATGAATTTTCTCATGGATACTTCGTGTAGTCTCTTTTGCCATTTTTCTAACCTAGTGTCTGAATCTATTGTGCATGAAGTAATACTGTACCAACTGAGTACCCCATCTGTGGTTGGGTTTACATAATCCTCCTTGCGTGCATTTGTTCTGTGCAACTGGCTGATTTCCTCTAAGTCCAGGAAAGTGGGTTCGACGAACCTCTCCCCTTCTGATGGATCTAGTGGTGCTATGACCCTGTAATCTCCAAATTCAAATGTCATTTTCCTTGTCTTCAAATTAATTATGGTCTGGTTGTCAAATTCCCAGTCCAGACCGAGTAGTGTCGGGTATGGTGTTGTGCCATCTACTATTTCGATGACTTCAAAATCTTCTTTAGTGTGGACCCCATCAAGATATATTGTTACTCCTTTCAGTCTCCCTATTGGTAGGACCCTATGTTGGTTTGCTAGTTTTAATTGCACATTTGAATATCCCAATGTTGGCTCTCCCATGCATTTCCAGGTTTTCTTGGGTAGCACATTCACTTCGGATCCTAGGTCGAGTATGATATCTCCCATATTGAAATCCCAAATGTTAGCATCCAATCTAAATTCCCTACTTGTTCTTCTTCTTGTGTGTAGAGGATTGACAATTTTCGGTTCTAGATTTTGTTTCGTCCTGTTGCTACATTTCTCTAGGATGTTTTGCAATATTTTCACAGATGAAGGATCACTTAACATTTTGATGCATGACTGCAAAAAGTCTTTGATAGTACTTACTTGTGCCTCGAGTGGAATTCCTTTGGTATGATCCAATGATGGTGACATTTTTTATTCTGGGGATTCATGGGCTGGTTGCATAGTGGAAGTCGACATTGTGTCCCTCTTCTGAAATTCTTGTCTAGCTTCCTTAAAAGTCTCCTTTTCTTTGGGCGCGTAGAATTGCTTCCTTGGTTTGATGTTCTTCTTTACCCATTGGTTTTGTGCGGGTTCTTGTCAGACTTTGTCATTTCGTGTCTTCGTTCCTCCACGAGTGACTATGTTGATGTTTCGTCCATCCTCCCTTGCTTTGGCTGAAATCCATTGAACATTCTGGTTGTTCTAGTTCCTTTTTTCCTGGATCTTTACTAATAGTGTCGGACATTCCTCTGTCTCTTGATCCGATGTGTGACAATACATACAAGTTGCTGGTAGCAGTGGGCATTCCCATGCATAATGTCCCGGTTGCTGACAGTTGTGACATGTGACTGGTCCTTTGCCACATCTGAAGCCTCCTGTGGTTCATCCTCCTCCTCGATAGCCTACTCGGTCCCCTCTCGGCATGTTATATGGTGGGGCCTGATTATACTGCGCAATATTATACTAGGGTTGCACCATGTTGTACTGTGGTTGTGCGTTGTTGTATGGTTGTTGCGTAGTGTTGTACTGCTGCTATGCAGTATTGTATAGATCTAGGGCTTGATTGAACTGTGGCGTTGCTTGCCTAGTCATCATTTCAGCCTGTACTCTGTATGCGTCTGATGTTCTTTCCCGCATCAGCTCCATAGTTCTACAATAATGGTCATCATAGCCTACTGACTTAAAAAAGGTGCAATAAGAATTCTTTGGGACTGACTGGTACTTTTGCATCATCGTGCAATGATAAGGGTCATGACCCAATTTCTTGCATATTTCTCACCATAATCCTCCCTATGGTAGCGGGTTTGGCATGCTTGTTTCCATATACTGCGTGAATGTTGGAAATTTGTTCTTATGGTGTCCATTCGTCCTGCATGTCGTGTACCAAACGAATTCTCATTTGTCCTTGTTCTTGTTCTAATTCAACTGAAATGTTAGGTTCTTCAAATCCTCCTTCAATTCTTCAATAGTTGGGTCTATCTACTGGTACTGATTCTCTTCCAGCTGCAAGGATGCTTGTAGAGCCTCGGCCTGCGTCTAAAACTTCTGTTGTCGTAAGGGATATTTTAGGTGTGGGAGTAGTGAGTTGACAAATAGGTGCTGGTGCTACATCTCGATCATAAGGTATTTTAACTTCCCCTTAAGTCGCTTGAATCTCTGGTCAATCTCCCATACAAACTCTCCTGGTTTTTGTCTGATCTCTATCATTTCATTCATGTACTGATCCTCTGAGCTCAGCTTCTAGGACTCATTAATCAATATCTTATTAATGTCTACCAATGTCCTCGTCATCCCAGGGGCACTGTTCGTCTCTAGACTCATGTATCAGTCTAGTGCACGGTCTCTTAGTGTGATCGCTAGCTACGCAAGTTTGGCATATTCATCAGTGATCTGTTTTTCCTCCCAGATCTTTGCACAAATAAACATATGCTTCTTGGGGTCTTCTGCTGCTTCTCCTCGAAATTCTGGTAATCTGATCGTGGGGTCATGTCTTGCCATTATAAATACTAAATTGCTACCTCTATTGTGCGGTGTAGATACTTGACTAGCACTGCCTGAACTGGTTCCTCTATTTGTTGCTCCTGTGGTAGATTTACTTCTTTCTATCAGAATTCCTTCGAACTTCGGTTGTCTAAATGGTGGTGTTCTCTTTGGTGTATTGGTCACACATGGGTTTATGGGTTCCACACTGATGTTAATTGGAAAGGATGGCTATCTTCTCCTCCTGTTATTTGGCCTCTTGTTTTCCTCTCATAGGTTGCGTGCAGGATTTCCTCAATCTGCTCCACAACCTAGAGATCTTCTACCTCTTCTTCATCACTTTCCAAGCCCTCCCTCATGGCTATGACACTTTTCTTGGTATTCACCTTATATTGGTAGGGTACTCCGCTATGCGTCATTCCTGGTGACACCAAGATCCACTTAAGCTGGTCATCATCCATCAATATCGAGTCCAAGAATTCCTCCTCCTTCTTGCCTTTATCCTCACCTTCGACCATTTATCCTTCCTCTGTCAATGCCTCCCCCCTTCCCCCATGCACGTAGGGAAGTCTAGTTTTTTTCTTCCATTGTCATTACACCTTTATTATATAGCAGTATTTTAATAGAAGTATACATTGATCGAATGTACCTTCCGTGAGGTCCGCATAGAAATTCCTTCTCTGTTGCACTGTATGACTTCACTGTGTCAACTGAAAACACTGTGATGAATCCTGCCACAATAATATCGAGCCAAAATTTGACTACATGGGTGAATTTGTTGTTCACCTGTTCTAACTGCTCAATTTGTACTTGGGTCCAATCTAGCTGTCAGATCTAGTTCGTCGCGTGGTTATCTTTCAAACTTAGTATCCACTCCTGCAGTAGGTGGGGAAAATCACAGAAAAAGACTTCATGTAAATCGGTAAACACGTATTTATCCAAATATTTGCGAGGTGTGAGGCTAGGGTTTCTATTATCCTTCTGGGAAAACTCTATTTCTTTAGTTCTCAACAAGCCTTCGATTTCTTCTTTCGTGGGGTTCCACGGTCTCGACATTCCCTTCTAGTGGCTGAGCAGTCTTCTGGTTTCACTTATTCTTTTCTCATGCATTCTATCTCATCTACTCAGTCCTCTCTTGTTCCTCTTACAATGACAACAAAACCATTTTTTGGTTAAGTTTTACAGCTTCTCTCTACTACCTGCGTCGTAGACCTAGGGTTCATATCTTTAAGGGTACCAACAAAGCCTAAAACTATCAGCCCTTCTGGTAAACCAGAAGGAAACACAATACACAGAATTCACTGCGCAGTCTCACCCGAGATAGCTTTCAATGGGTGGTTGTAAGACTCAGGTGTTTACAACCTAGGATTGAGCATGAGATAGGGGATCTGTATTCTGAACCATTAATTATGATTTTTATTTCGAACCACTGTTATCCTCTTTTATACTTTAACCTCTGTGGTATCTTTTTTTTATATTCCCACAACAATTACCCAAGCGATATAATAACTCATTCATTCATTCCATGCAGCATTTAACTACTAAAGTTATGACAAATATATGCATTCATTCATCACATTACACATATATTACCGTGGTTCAACCCCTCCTGGGCTACGTCCACAAAGATTTGGCTCTTGGCTCTCTTATTATGGCGGTTCTGCAATTCTCGCGCCTTGCACTTACAACTCTCCTCAGATGGGTAAGATATCTGTGAGGTGAACTAGGTCGCACCAGGCTCGTTGACCTACGATATAATTCTCAATATATCCCTTTTATCTTCTCTACTTAGCTCACTTGCTTTACAAAAATAGTACATCTAATAAAAAACATTACATAGAAACAATCTCAACTCTACAACAGTAATAAAGCTCAATCTCAGTGAACCTCTCCAAACTCTTCTATGATACTTTTGTATCTATATTTATATCTATCGATCTCTTTATCCATTTACACAAAAACCTTACAAAAACCCTAACCCTAATGTCGTTAGGTATTCCTTCTCTGCATGCGTTCATTGCTTCCTTCCAACAGTCGCCTCCTTTTTTCATGCACGCGTGCTGTGATTCTTGCCATGTGTCGCTTTCCTCCATCACACTTTCTTTCCCACGATTTCTCTTCCAACTGTCATTATTCTTTGTGCAAGATTTCTTTCCCACTTCAGCCTGCTGCCAACAGGGTTTTTAATCTTCTTGTTTCAAGCCAAATAATATACGGATCTCATATTCAGGAACACATTGTACTTTTTTGGCACCAAATGAATCTATATAAATAGATGCAACTCTGATTTCAATCATGCACTTGACGTTGTTAGGATATTTAGACACTTGGAAGTTAGTTAAGATCAAATTGTTCTAATGTGTTTTTAGATAAAGTGTGTTTCTTTAGTATGCATTTGTAGTTAGGTAATCCAACAATGTGATGATATGTTCTAAGAAAAAAAGTCATTAAATGGTTTATATTCTCCTTGATACTAACATGTGTATTGATCTGTGGATTGATTCCCAATTGACCCACGATCTATAATTAAAGAGCATGTTAAGGCTCTAACACTCATTTGTTATTAGTCTATTAGTTATTATCATGTCGGCTTAGTGGTAGGCTACATCATGCTCAATTTATCTCTTATTTATAATAAAGGAGAATCATTTGTATAAGCATATCATCTTGTCTTGTGCATTTCATATATTATAAAAGGAGGTTTCCCCCTCGAAGTGGATTATTCATTTGCTATTTTTTTGAATTGTGTTCATATCATTTGGTATCAGAGCATACAATCTTATGGTTTCGCTACTTCAATCGAGACATATTGGTATTTTTTGATATCATTTTTTGGGGGTATTTCGAATAGAAAAAAATTTGAGGAGACTCAGGAGACATATTGAGGTACATGTCGTAAAAAATCCAGGTACTTTCTCATTATACTTTTGGAGATATAGCCTGTAGAATTTAAGGTTTGTGACTAGTCTTGAAATCAGTTTCAAACGAGACATCTCAAAATTTTCACTGTAATTTTTTTTAAGAACAGTTTCAAACTCTGAAATTTTCTAGACCCTAAAGAAACATAGCGAAGTACTTGTGATAAAAAAATTAGGCTTTGATCTCTTTAATTTATGAGATATAGGTTGTGGAAGGTAAGGCTATTTGACTAGTCCTAAAACTAGTCTCAAACATGTGTTGTTGGTGGAAGTGTCATATATGAAGCTTCAAAAGTCCAAATTCAGTGCCACCAACTCCTTTGAAAATACTATAGAAATTTTTATTTCAGGTTAAAATTTTAGAATCAAAAGTAAAATATTGGACACATGACATACCATACAAGTTAGATATTCAGAAAGGGATAAGAATGAGAAAGTTTTGAGAAAGTTACCATAATTTTCACTTGGCATAACAAATTTTGGTAAGATCTTTGTCATTGTAGAGAAGACATATCATAGTACTAAATGACAAAATTTTAGATTCAGAAGGGCCAAAATTTTATAGATACATTAGAACAAAGATCATCCAACAAGACAATTTAAAAAACTAAGGTTTTTAAGGTACACCGCTTACAATTGGTATAACCTTTTATTGGAAGATCTATTTTTATGATTCAAAATTTGTGATAAAGAGAAAATAGAGGATTATAATTATTGTTATCCCACATGGCTACAAAAAAAATTACAACGCCAATTAAACCTATATAAATATCATCTATAACTCATGAATAAAATGAGGAAATACATAACAAGATATCCAAAATGGAGGACCAACTTAATGATTTGAGTTCTAGGTTAATAACAAGTAATGATGTGGTAAAATTCCATCTTACAAACCTTAAATTAGAGGATTCCTAAACATAACACTATGATAGAAGAGACCCATGAAAATAAAGGTAGTATTCATGTTGAACAACCGTTCATTCAAATAATAAGAATTTTTCAGGTGGACTTAAATCTAATAGTGGAGTTAATTGTGGATGGGTTCCTAAGGGTGTCAACTTTCCCAAGGTTGAATTGAAGAAGTTTTATGGAGCATAATTCTTTACATGGGTGAACCAAATAGAGAAATTATTTGAATTGCATACTATTATGGATAATAAGCAAGTATTTCCATATCAACCTTGTACTTTTAGATAAAACCATATCAATGGTGTCAATGGGTACTCAAAAGAAAGACCCATTCTTATCATTATATTTGTAGTTTATTTACAAGAGACTTAGAAGCACAATATGGAAAATTTTGGGAACAATACTATAGTCAATTGACAAGAATCAAGCACTTAGGTAATATTCAAGACTATAATTCATAATTTCAATTCTTGGTGATAAGGGTGGATAACATAAGTGATGAACATATGTTGGAAGCTTACATGGGGATATTACATGAAGATATTAAACATTATCTTTTCTTAAAACATCCTAAAAATATTATGGAGGATACAAAATTTGCTTGTCATATTCAATCCAAGAATAGAGATACACACAAGTCTACCACTAGAACATATGCAAGGAGTAGAGTTACATTTTGGGCTCATAGGGAAACCCTACCTCAAAAAATGACTATGCTTTGGTTGTAATAAAAAATGGTCAAAACGACATAAATGTAAAGAAACAAAATTGTTCACCTTGGATAACAATAATGAAGAGGAAATGAAGGCGTTTGTACAAAGGGATGAGGAAGAAATTGTGAATTCAAAATAGAAGGAATAAGATGTAGAAATTCCAAACAACAATGAGAGGTGTGAAATATTTGTTCATGCATTGGGGTGAAATCACGAAGGTGGGTTACACTTTCGTGACAATCGGGTCTCCAAATTTTCCAAAAAACGGTTTTCGGCCGAACTAAATGATTTTTTCGGCCGAAAGAAATTATTTTCGGCCGAACTAT
>SNQJ01S0015402.1:186466-203633 GCA_010110895.2 Picea sitchensis | reverse complement strand
AGAATTAAGGGAAAATGAAAACAAAAAAGTTTTATTATTTTTTGTTCACTAGATCAGCATAAAGAAGAATAGATATACACAGATCTGGAAACAAATAAAATTTTGGAGTATAAAAATAAACTTCTATCTTACCTCCTGATTCAGAGATAGATGTACATGTGACATGTGTGCATGTATTCCTTTGTAAATATGCTCATAATTTAGTTTAGGTTCATGGATCAAACCTCTAGGGTTTGATATTTTTCAAAGAGAATTGTGGGACAATTTTTCCATAGATAGAGACCCCCAAATACACAACAATAAAATCACAGACATAACATCAATACCCCTAGTAGAAAAACCCTTCACTGGACAGTGATATAGCACAATATTGAGAACTAGACAGGTAAGCAAACCCTCCAGTACCAAACATCAAAGCCTCACTTAGAAATCCAGACACCAAGTTGAAAACCCCCATAGGGATCATATCACTCCATGTGACAGCCAGAAGGTATCCCACTCAATAGAGGAGAGGGCCCAAAGAGAGGTCACAACACTTGCACACAGGTTCGTGGGCCTAAAGAGAAATCTGGCACCTACAGAACATACCCGACAACTAATGGGAGGCATCTCTATGCAAGAGAACAGGTCCGACATCCCTAGAAGGCACCTCACAGTTCAGAAGAGGTAGATCCATCATACATCAACATACCCCAAAAAGAAACTTCCATCCAACATAGAAATTGCAGATCTGAAACTAATAATCAAAAGGAAGGTCGCACCAACAACAATGAAGTAGTCATTGAGGTAGCCGCAACAATAGAAACTTATATGTGCATCTCTATCTTCATAAATACAACAACCAAGCAAAATGATTTATCCCTCAGAACTACCTCAATTCAATCAAGAAGATGTCAACTTCCCTTATTTTCATCCTAGAGTGATCCTCCAAGTAAAATTTGAGGCTATTGCTTATGCCTGAAAATAAGATAGGAAACCAAGGAAACTACATTTCCTCATCAATCTGAAATTGTATGATATTTCTCCACTTCCTAATTAGCATGATACCATACACGTAACACCAATAGCATCCATG
This sequence comes from Picea sitchensis, assembly GCA_010110895.2. NCBI lineage: Eukaryota > Viridiplantae > Streptophyta > Pinopsida > Pinales > Pinaceae > Picea > Picea sitchensis. Next base: position 202,558 of record SNQJ01S0015402.1, on the reverse strand, counting down.
TTATCAGAAACAGGAAATGGAAAACAAAATAGGAAAGGAGAATCGAGTGAGCGAGAAATTGGGCTAGAGGGTTTGGAGGGATAAGGAAAATGAACCCACCACATCCTCCTCACTCTTCCAATGTATATTATGCATATAAAATTGATCAACAATGTACTAATGTTGTGTCATGATGGGAATGGGAAAGAGAAACAATCCTTTTGATTAGGTGTGCATATACAAAGATCTAATGTCATTGGTGTGGGGTATACAAAGCTCTAGATGTCATTGGCGGGGTATACCAAGCCTTTTGATGGAACTCTGTTAATTTTTTTCTCATAGAAAACCTTTTAATAGAAGTTGGGGAACCCCTTAGTGGCAATTCTAACCACATGCCTCAAGGATATTGGAATCTTGGTGGCCACTGAACCCACCACCATGTTTTCAAACCATAATTGTTTTAGAAGTGAATAGGCGATCTTTGGAAAACACAATAAAAACCCTGACAAACACAACCCTCGATGCTTGCAACATTGTTTGGAGGAGGGACAAACTATGTTTATTTTCCAAACATGTAAAATGAGTAGATGACAATTTGATGAACATATTTTTCTATTATTATATATGGTTTTATACGTTATCAAGAAATTCACAAGAGTTCATAATGTTTTATATTTTAGTAAAATATTCACCAAGATTTTATAATTTAGTGAAAGATTCGCCAGGATTTTACAAGATTTTATAATTTAGTGAAAGATTCCCCAGGATTTTACAAGATTTTATAATTTAGTGAAAGATTCGCCAAGATTTTACAAGATTATATATTTGACTAAATGATTCGCCAAAAAATTATATATTCATATTATGTTATTGATAAAATAGCCTTCAATTTTTCCTATGTATCATGGGGATTCACCCATTTATTATACATATAAATTTAGGGGGGGTTCTTAAAATCACCCCTGAAGGAAGCCTTGGAGAGCTCACTAAAAAAAATCTATTTTCGCACAAGAAAATAATTTTGCTTCTCGATGACAACAAGGGTTAGATCTTGGTTAGCTTACCCAAAAGATCCAACTTTTCCTATCTATTTCTTATTTTTCAAGATCGCACTGGGTGAGGGGAAAATAGCATAAGGAGATCTAAAAGAGTAGCAACTAGGAAACAATAATATAAAACCAAAATAATACTTTGCAAAAATTTTAAAAATGTGTATTCAAGCTTTATACCTGTGGATCTAACTGTAATGGTCATATCTTGGGCAAAGAGAAACATTTTTGAGTGAAACGAAAAATGTTCCATACTGAAATGAGTGCTCCGAACACAATGGAAGAGTCCTTTCAACCCCAAAATGTACGGAAATGACAGAAAATGGATATGAGGAAACTCGGTTTCACGATCACGATCTACAACGTGAGCATGTCTTCAAAGAGGCTATGATACCATGTTCAAAAACACAAGTATTCCAATAGAGGACGAACACCTTTAGTAATCACTCACATAACCAGATCAAAGATCAACACACTAATGTTTTGACGTGGTAAAACCCCTATGGGGAAACATTCACGACCCACGCCAATGCGACCACTTGGAGAAGTTTATTAATGCAAAAGAAAAATATTATAGAGATATTTTACAAGAGAGTTTCTCACAATCGATCATCGACAAATGACCATCCATTCTCTTTAAATAGAGATCATGGACTGATCGGGTGTTAATTCATGGATCAATCGCCATTAAGATCGAGGAGAGTATGAATCGTCATATCACTCTATGTCGGGAACATATCATGACCATGAGATTTCCTAACTACAAATGCATACTAATTCATATTAAAGAAACACCCTTTTACCTAAAGACACATTAGACCAAGTATGAATTAACTAACTCCTAAGTGTCTAAATATCCTAACAAATGTAATGTACAAATTAAAGTATTAATTTACATTAATTAATGTATAAAGTAACTTGTTAATTAATTCATACATTAATATTGTAATGTATTAATTAAGTAATACATTAACACATTATTAAACAATTAATAAATTAATAGATTGTCAAAGTATAGTAAAATAATACATTATAAAAGTAATAATGCATTTATACATTAAAAGTGTAAAAAAATACATTATTAAAATATGAATGGATTAAAACATTATTAAACTATTAAGACATTAAATTATAAAATTATTATTATTATTAAAAATTTCTTTATAATTAAATTATTATTATTATTATTTTAGTATAAAATATATCCCAATACAAATAATTTTAATCCTAATTTTAATAAGAATAACGTTAATCCTAATATTTTCTTAACCTTAATAACCTCAAACTTAATTAATTACAAACAAAACAAAACTATGGCAGTGAACAATGTTCAAAGAAAAGCATTTTTTTAGAGCTTGCTGAAAAAATTATAACAATCTTCCTATTTAAATTTAATAGTGACACGATATCTAAATTATATAAATTAATCTAAAACAATTTCAATGTTATTAAAATATCAAATCTATTGAGATGTAAATTTTGAGATATCAAATTTATTTAAATGCAATTTTGTTTATAAATTATCAAAAAGATTTGGCCTATAATAAAATAATATTATTAATATTTATAATAAAAAAAAATTATATATAGATATATATAATTTTTAGAACTAATTGTTATTCTTTTCTCTATTATATACCTTTTTAGAAAATACAAAATTCCATGGATAAAGTAATTTTTGTGACAATGAAAGGATCAATAAACAAGGTTCTAAGTATAATCGTCCCTCTTACATGTACATTGAAAATATGCATTTATCTTAAAATTACAAAGTCTCTTTCCTCATCCGTTTCCTCATGTAATTATATGTACATTGTAAATATGCATTTAGCCTGAAATTACAAAGTTCTTTTCTCATGTCCTTGATTTTATTATTGACTCTCTAGTGGAACCGGAAATGAAATCCTCTGATGAAAGCAGATATTACTCCCATTGTGCCTGGATGCAATTCAAGTTAAATAGAGAAAATATTTTATTATAATATTAAATGTTTTTTCATTTAAATAGTTAAAATAGTTTATTATATACAACTTGTACTAGTTCATTATTTCTGATTTTTCAGTTTTTTTTTAAAGATATATGTGTTTTTAACTAAAAATATAACTTTTATGCATATTTTTTTTTAGTATATGTAAAAGATTGATTAATTTTTTAATATATGTAAAGGATTGATTAATTACATCTAAAAGGTGAAACGATTTTTTCCAATATATAATTATATAGATAGATTGCACTAATTAAAAAAAAAGGAAATTTACATTTACTAAAAAAAAATTCATTTCCTATCTAAAACAGTAAACATAAAGAGAAAAATTTCCATTTGCTTAAAAAAATTCATTTCCTATCTAAAACATTAAACATAAAGAGGGAATTTTCATTTACTATATTAAACATTAAAAATTGTAAAAAAACATATACTCAAAAACAATCTAATACAAATCAACAATGGAATCTATGACAATCTTACTTAACAATGGAATCTATGACAATCTTACTTAAAATCACTATTGCCATAGTGTAAAAAGACAGTTCCATATCCGAGGGAGTCCCATTTTTTCTATGTGGCTTTTCTTTTGGTTTTATATATTTGATGCATAATGCGTGCATTTCTCGACTGCTCACTTCTTGTCTCGTGATAGTGAGGAGGTCAATGTTTTTCTTAAGAATAATCTTGTCGTCATATTATGGACACAGGGAATCATCTGGATTGTCATTGTCTTCATCCCTGGATTGCCATTGTCTTCATCAGAACGTAACTTACAAGTAGTTTTTTCTATGAGGCTTTTCTTTTGGTTTTATATATTTGGTGCATACTGCGTGTATTCCTCGACTGCTCACTTCTTGTCTAGTGATAGTGAGGAGGTTGATATTTTTCTTAAGAAAAATCTTGCGGAGGTCAAGTTTAATACCTAATGAAGAAAAATAATTATTTAGAAAACAGATGGTAAGTAGAAAACACAGAACAATACTTCGGAGTATCAAATTTACCAGGGGATCTGGATTGTTGCGGGCCTTGTAATGAATGGTTGTGTTATTGTTTATAATAGAGTATTTGGACATAGATGGATCCAAGAAATGCTTATAATAAAAAATACAGGGCTAATCTTATCTCGACATGATATTTACAGAGAGTACAAAGGTCAATGCAATCCAGACAACACAAGACGAAAGCCAGTGCAGGGTAGGACAGAATGTTTCTGGTGGAAAGCTTACCCTCAACCCTGGATAGGAATTTTCAAGCTTACCCTCAAGCTTTATCCCCGGTTTCTTTCATATCCAGTCTGCATGGACCACCTTTAACTCGACAATCAATAATGTATATTGGCAATAGCGATGTATATTGGCAATAGCGATGGGAGCCTTTGCAATAGCGATGGGAGCCTTTGTGCATCCTTTCCAGGGGAGTAATTCGGCATCATGTTTAGTTAGGTCGAAAGGCATACATTTATTGACAATGGGCACAATTAATGATCTTTTAACCTTATTTAACTTTAAACCCTAATCTGATGGCTATGCATTGAAGATGCTGGCATATTCTTAGTCGTCCTCCAAAATCAATGGGTCAGATTTATTATTCATAACTTTTTTGCATTTAGTCCCTTAACATGTTTACTTTTTAACATTTACCTAATCACATTAAAAAATTACTGTAAGGATATGTAAATACCACGTTTAAATGATTAAGTAAGATTAAACCATATAGCCAAACTTTCATATTACCACAAACAGATTACAGATTACCACATATGTTTTATATTAGGGACATGGGTTTTCAATCAATACCTTTTAGTGTTCTCAGCGGCAAGTTAGCGACTGTGCTAGTGTTAGTTAATTTCAGGAAACGTCATCCTCGTCCTCCATTACAACTTAATGTTAAATGAATTGCTAGTCAATTATATTTATAAATACATATATAACTTAAAATGGATATATCTTTTTTTATATATAATTTAATGTTATTTTTAATTATATTAAGATTTTTTATTTTTCTACACATTTCATAAACATTTAATACACATTTCATAAACACTTAATTTTATAATGAACTTGTGTTACAGGGTTTCATGTCTTAAGCATATTGTCAACCATAATTCATTTTTAATTATGATTTAATGGTTTTCCTCAAATTATATTATCATTTTTTATTTTTCTACACATTTCATAAACATTGAATTCTATAATAACTTCTCTTACAAAGTTTCATGTTTTTAAGGATATTGTCAATCATAATTTAGTCTCAACAATTATCTAATATAACTTGTGTCATAACTCTTCACACATTTTCATTTCAAATTGATAGCACACCAATATTTTTTAAAACAAAGTCATTCAACCTAACAAAACATCTTTATAGAAACATCTAAAAACAAATATCAACAATTGAAACTCCTCTCAACAAACCACAAGGCCCATATAAACATAAACTTATGGAATTAATCAATCCAATACGTGCCGCAGTTCTTTAAATACAAATAACAGAGGTCCGCTACTTGTATTTTAGTTATTAATCAATCCAATACGTGCCGCAGTTCTTTAAATACAAATAACAGAGGTTGGCGTGAAGTTAACTATTACATATCAAGAGGAAGTTATGAATCATATGAAGTAACTACAGGCACTGTAATTACAGAGACTAATTCTAGAGAGACTAACTACAGGCACTGTAATTACAGAGACTAACTACAGGCACTGTCATTATCTGTAACTACAGGCACTGTAATTACAGATAATGACAGACTATGCTTCCCTAGTTACCGTGGGAAATCCGCGAAGTGGATGGCCGACAGTGGTTAGGTCCGTGAAGCATCAGAACTCGCGGGTACATGGTATGTAAACCGTGTGTGACGTGCATATGCTACACCTTTAATGCGTTTAAAGAATAACATCAAATAAATTGACTCCTAGTATACGTTCTAGTCCTCATCCACCTTGCGCGTTAAGAGCCACCATACCCCTTGCATCGTTGGAATAATGCGAATACTATCCACGAAATCTCAACTTGTTGTTCCATAAACATGACCCTTGAGAAAACCCTATGTCTTCTTGTTTTAAGTCTATAAATAAATTAATATCTGACCAACACTTAAGCACGACAAGAATAGCTTAAAATGGTATGAGAAGATATTGTTATTGTTAGAGTGTTATAATGCTTACGGATAGTTTTATTAACATTTTTTTAAGTTTAAAGCAAAGTAATGTGGCGGGTAATGAATTGATTGAAAAAGATTGGTCGGGTCTATAGTCTTATTAAGACTAAAGTTTCTCCCCCTTCAATTTTTTTTAAGTAATAAATTTGGTGGTTCATTACAAGTTCCTTATTTGACTTATTTGAATGTACTATAACAGTAAACAAAACCAAATGATTATAGAATTTTAGATATTCATAACTAAGTGTATTTTCAATGATTTGGACATTTTCCATTTTCTAATTTTGCTTTTTTCTTGATTGAATTTCTATTAACTTTATGCGTGTTGCACATACCAAATGACTATATTGAAAACTTATGACATCCTAATAATAGTCTTTAATGTGAACACAACTATCGATTTGATGAGTTTTTTGAAAAAAATAGTCTTTCAATACGATAGATCTTCTTTCATATATAAAACCGTTATTGTCAAAATCTTCTAATAATCTCATCTTTTGTTCTATGCATCACATCAAATGATTGTTTCATACAATTTCTAATTAATTAATTTTTAATAATTAAATAATTATTTATTTATTATTATTCAATAATTATTAATAATTTATTAATAAAATTATTACTAATTTATTTATTATTATTATTCATATATTATTTAATTAATAAGAATATTAACTAAATTATTAATTATTTTATTTTAAATAATAATTAAGTAATTATCAAATAATACTTAATTATTACATTTAAAATGTATAAATATGTTCATGGTTGTGCCCGTGCATGTCAGTCATCAACTAGAAACACCCAGATTTATGTAAAAAGTGGTTGGTATATGCTAATCAATGCCATTAATTGTAAAAGGTGGAAAATGTGGTCGATCAACATATATCAACCACTTTTTACATAAATGTGCTTGTTGCTAGTAATAGTTATTACACACATTTCCAAGTTAATGTTATGGAGTCTAATACGCCAATTCGAGAGTGCATGTTTTTTTGGAACATAACGTAAACTGAAATGTCACTCTATAGCCAACATTTCTGAATTGGTGGCACAAAATTTCAATTTTGGTGCGATCCTCTTGAACATGTAGATGGATTTGAGTTGACGATTGGAGTTATTGATTATGATGACAATGAAAGGCTCGATAGTGATCTTAAAGAAGCCGCATTGTCTATTTGAAAGTTCTGTAGTGATGATGATAGTCGCGGCGAGGAAAGACCCGACAATGATGATGAGGAAAAACTTGGCAGTGACATTCAAATTAATAACTATCCACTCTGTCATCTTACCTAAGAACAGGTCTTATTGTGTGTAGTTTTTACATTTTTGAGTCATTCCCCTTCATGTACAATATGCTTATGCATTTTTCGGTTACGGGTGACATTAAGGAAAGTTTTCGGTTCAAGGAAGAAGAAGCCATTATATTAGCTTTTGCAATTGACATCAAGGAAAGTTTTCAATTTTTCCTCACAACATTGTGGATCTCTTGAAATAGGTAATCGTTAACCTACATCTCGAGCCACGACAGAAGTGCTAGTAGGTTGTGGCAGGGCTACTGCCACACCTCTCCCTCAATATATCTTGTTGTCATGCATGACCTCTGTAATGTACCCCAAATTTATCAAATTAAAAAAATCGTGTTAAGTGTATTAAAACCCTTGACTCTCCATTGGTTGTTCCATGTAACTTTAATTATTATCTCTAAGCAACAATAATGCAAGCATTATTCACTACATCTATTTATCTACCAAAAAATTGATACGATTCTTTTCTTTATACATCTGTATAAGTTGTTACCAAAAGACCCAAGTTATATTTGAACTCAACACATTTCCACTTTGTACCCATTAAGTGAAAACCTAACACTTACCCATATATAACCCCATATATGGAGCCCTTAGTATGTACCATTATGCATATGTATAATTTTGACATGAGTTCACATACGATATAATATTTATTCATATTATATATATATATATACCCATATGTGTATAGGTATAGTAGGCCAAAAGAATTAATTACACATTAGCACTATTCTTAAATTGTATTGATATAATATGATAGTCGCTACATGAAATCCTTAAAAAAATCCAACCTATATGTATATGTTCGAATTTACATATAATACAAATCTTACCACTGCTATATACCTATCATACTTGTTATACACACATGTCGATATTCATTAGCATTGTTTTAACATGATATCCAACTAGATGTAATGCATACCATAGCGTATTGAACTAGTTACTCAACGCACAAGAGATCTCGTTATGGAGGGTGGTTATAAGGATTGTTCTTCCAATGAAAACATGACAGGTCATATACCTTAACGCATATGCTCTCTGTATTTACACCACCAAAGAACCCTATACCGGACACTGTGAAAACCTATACAACTTAGTGACATATCCCATCTTTGAATGCCATGTTAATGACAGGGTCTTTACTATCTGTAATACATTTACCACTAACTACTACATTTAAGGGGAGTTTGCATCGTACTGATTCTTAGGCAGTCGCGCCAAATGTGGGCTTTCCATACTCGATTATTCACATGGATATAGATCTATGCATTCCTATCTTCATTACTTCTCATTGGTGGTGCGTCTGAGGTTACTCCATTTTCTCATTTCCCTTTGGCTTCAAGAAAAAACTTATGCTTTGTGTGCTTGGAGTCCGCCCATACAGTGTGGTTCCATTCTTTGTGTAAGACTGGTATTTGGAATTGAATTCGAACCTGGTAACAGATATGGAGGTGAACCCCAATCAGAATTCTTCTCTGCGCAGGTAATGTCTGCATTTATTCCTTCTTGATAATGAAATTCTCGTGGATAAATAAAAGTTTGCTCCAAGGGTTTCCCATGGTCTGAGCTATATTTCTTAGATTATTCCTCTGTGTTACTTGCATTTTCTTATTTTTACTATGAGGCATTTTCCAACGCTTATTACTTCCGCATGTATTTATATATTTACTCTCTCTGGAGGTCTTGATATCTAAGCATTATGCGAAATGCTAACTCGGTAACCATTCGCAACTCTCTCCCGACAGTTAATTTGTTTTATGTGTGTATTCGAAAGGATAGTTTAAAAGTCACACACTGCAATACCACTCTGTGGCAGTCGGGGTTTTAATTCTATGTGAATAAATATATATAACCATTGGTTATACCCTTCCTGAGATTCATAACTTTCGACCTATGTATTTCTTTATTTACTATTCCATGGGGTTTGTTAAAGGAGTGGAAAACAACCCTTCCATGGTTAATTTGTATTCTGCATTCTATGTTCCAAGTATAAATATGCGTCCATACCAGACATCGGCATCTACATCATCAATTTCTCTGATATGGATACGAGTTATATTACATATATAAATCTTAACCCCAAACCCTCCATTCGTAAAATCTCTCTGTGGTTAAAATAGTTAAGTAATACTTATACCACTTCACACAGAGAAGTGTGGTAAAGAACTCTCTCATGCCCTATCTTAATTCTTTTAATTTGCAATTGTTTTACTCTGATTTTTACTGTGTGCATGCTCAAAAATTTAATCTTTGTGTAGGCAAAAGGTTACTGGCCATATGCAAAATTCCTAATTGAGCCTGTATGGTTTCATATTAAACCTTTGTGTTCCATGTTATTACATAGTAGTGTAAAATCCTAAACCTATGCTCGTTATATATATACCAGGAATCATAATGTCCTTTGTCTCTGGAAATTATCATTTAAAAACTGGGTAGGAAGCGACATCGCCTTACCCTCTATGGGGTTGCACAACTGTGTTTTTATTTAATTATTAAACATTGTGCAACATGTAATTCTTATAGTTTAACGTATGACTCATAATTTGTATAATTTACTTATTTCTATTATATTTATACTCTTTCAGCTTTTAAATCCTTGTTATTATAATTGTAGCTTTCCTTATATACTTTATAAAAGACATTGAACTAGGATTTCATCAGTTAATTGTGGGGCTCTGGTTTTTGTTGTTTTTGCGAGGGTACCCATCAGCTGGATTAAGGATCCACCGTCCCCCTTTGGTCATGGGCAGATTGATGCACCAGTTCCAGTGGTGACTGGGTCCTTTACCGAGTTTGAGATAAGTACTCTTTCATATCGGTTAATTCAGCAATTTCATTTCAATCATTTTTTTAAAGGATGGTATAGTTTTTCTAAACCCCACCCCATTTATCTCTGCAGGTTTATTCAGTTCGAAGGAAAATGGATCAAGGAGCGACGCCTTGCTCGAAAAAGGTATTCGAGTTCCTATCTTGGAGTTTTATACAAAATTCCTCATGTTTTTTCTACTAGTGGTACAAGGTTCCTTACCTTAGGGTACTCCACTGTAATAAATTTTTAACTCGGTTTTCCTTGCTATACAGATCATTTGCGCTTTATTCTTAATTAAGTATACAGGTTACTGAAAACCATGTGAACAACTATTGTAGCATGTATCTGTAGACCATTGAAAATCATTTTTTATAGACCTGATGTAATATAAATATGGACTATTAAATATCCTATTTGTTCTCTTATAGCCCTTGTAAAATTGAACAATAGTAATTCCTTATACACTCATGCAAATGAAGCATCGATAGGATTTTTCTTTATATGAAGACAATATATATCTATATATCCCCCACACACACACATATATAACCCATAGAAAACATCTACCCATTTCAAACATTTCTTTTGCGTGAATACATAGGTATGTCTACACAGTTATGCACAGGATGTATAACCACATTTAATCACAATAGAAGTAAACAATATCTCAATCATTTCCTTTTGTATGACTATATATATGTATACATTCAATCAATCATTTATGTATATACTAACATCACATGATTTAATCATTCTTCTAACAATGATAATCAACAAAATATTATACATTCAGTCAATTATTTATATATGCACTAACATTAAATAATACCATCACACTTCTAACAATTTGTAATCAACAGAATATTAACCAGAATACAAGTAAAGGTGCTTATCTGAAACTAGTGCCGGGACACAAATGGAACAACCACGTTCCAACCAACCGTAGAACAAAACAACCAAGTTACTTCCTGAGTTCACCCCTTATCCTAACCATGAGTCCATAAGGGAAAACTAAAATGATCCTTCTTTGCTACAGTCCTCTTTTGGAGATAGAAAATTCTCTTTCCTCACACTAAACAATGTTCATAACATCAAGTAGTATTCTTTCTACAACATACTAAGAAGTGTCTTGCCTCCTCCATATGTTGTATTTATGTGCATATTGTGCCTAGGTCTTTCCTTCTCTCCTTGGTAATTTTAGAATATTTACAAATCCTTGATTTCCAGGGGCTTCTAGTGGTCAAATTTCTCATTTTCCACTTGTAAAAATCAGCCTTGAGGCAACTCAAATCTGTTCCCCACTCATGGAGTCATGGTCCGTTGTTTTCAACGTGGTTGTCCCATTTGTCTTCCAACATTTAATATATAAAAATATTTGTCTTTTACATGTGTCACAATCAAAAAGTTAGTTGGGAAAATCAAACCCTTTCCCAAAAATCATAAATAATTAATTACAATAATCAAATTCCAAATTCGAATTGCCATAAATGGAAAAAAAAATTCAAATTCCAATTTTCCAAAAAAGCAAATTTATTCCCATGTACACATAGAATTTAATAATTAATTATTTTGGGGGGATATTACAACCAATTTAATCCAAATGTGAGTCTAATTAGCAATGAATCATCATCCTCCATCCATCAAAAAAACATGTCAACAATCCATAAACAACATCATAATATACCCAGTCATATGTCACATATTGAATAAAATAAATACTCAAACCATATACAATCCACTCCCTGACTCGATCTGGAGTCAAGGGAGGTCAATCAATGCCATTGTCATCCTCAGTATGCCAAGATTCTTGCACACTCAGGAGAAACCGGTCAATCACACATGTCTATACATAAATAACGTAACATAACATCGTAATCCACAATCTCATCATGAGAATCCATAAGCGAAGAAGTCAATCATATTATGAAACGGATCACTTGCATGAAAGTGTCCTAAAAGAATAAGTCACAGCATGTGCATGCAGGAGAAGAATGTTACATACACTCCCTCTTGTTTTAAACTTCTTCCCAAATTTTCACAATAGACAAGTGTAGAAATAAAGTATCTGACAATATCTAAATGTCTAGCTGTCAAACAAAAATGGAAACTATTGATGCATATCATATGCCTCCTCCAAGGTAGCCGAGTGTGGAATATAATTGTCCCACTGGACCTTGACCTGATCGAATGTTCGACATCATAGTTGTTGAATGTGATAGTCCAGAATTTGGATCTTCTCTTACGTGAGAGCACCCTCATCTGATACCTACAAAGAAATCATGTAAATCACATGTGTAGGATAACGAACATATTGTCTCAAAACAGATACGTGAAAAACATCGTGCATACGCCTCAAATAATTAGGCAAGGCTATTCAATATACCATGAGCCCCATCCATTCTACTACCTTGAAGGGGGCCACGAACCTAGGAGAGAGTTTAGAACCCTTTCCAAACTTGATCGAACTCTTGTGCGGCTTCACCTACAAAAAGGCTCGATATCCAACTTCATAACTACGGTCAACGTGATGCACATAGACATAACTCTTCTGTCGATCTTGCGCTTCCTTGATCCATTGTCTTATCGTTTTCATTTTCTCTTACATTTCTTGGATCACTTCTGGTCCTACCAAGACCCTATCCTCAATCCAATCCCAACTCAAAGGCATTTGACATGGTCACTCATAAAGAAACTCAAAACAAGCCATATTAACTCTACCTATGGAAAGAACTCTTCCCTATGTCTTTTTTGTTCCATCACATACATATGCAACATATCATCCAAAATTTGGTTCATTCATTCTCTATGCTCACCTTTCTCCAGGTGATATGTGGTACTAAGGCCTCTTGAAAACTAGTCCAAAATCAATCGGTAAACATTGATCCTCGATCGGATATGATCATCTTAGGCATGCCATGTAGTCTCCCTATCTTGCTGATCAAGACTCTAGCTAGGTCATGCACCTAATACATCATACACATAGGGATAAAATGTGCACTCTTCGTTAGAGTGTCAAATACCATGAAAATCAGGTCATGCCTCCTTACCGTCAATGAAAATACAACAATAAAATCCATTGAAATGACCTCCCATTTTGATTCTGGAATAACGTGTGGTTGTAGTAATTATTCTGTCCTTTTTCAGCCTTCACTTGTTGACAATCTAGACATATCGTCATGTAGTTGACTATGTCCTCTTTCATTTCTTTCCAGAAGAATAAGGGTTTAAGGTATTCCCTCATCTTTGTGACTATTGGATGAGACATGTACACTTCTCTATGAGCTTTGTTTAAGATCAAACTTCTCAACTCATCATTGGGTGGTACATAAATTTGGTTATTATATCCCTTTAATCCATCATTGTCCACAGTAATTCCCTCAAATTTTGGTATCAACATGGTGTTTTGTCTGATAAATTCCTTAACCTCTTGATAGTAGTAATCGTCACGCTGTATAGTTAGAAAAATTTCACGTAGATTCGTCTGAAGATGTATCACCAAAAATATGCTTGGTCTCTGAATCAACACATCATTCACTCTATTCAGTGTTCCTTTTATGTAGGTAAGTGCAAAATCGTACTCGCTAAGAAGTTTAGAATAAAGCCTTTGTCTCTCGTTCAAGTCACTTTGTGTAAAAATGCATTGTAAAACACAGTGGTCCATTTTTAGCTCGAATTTCCATCCAATCAGATAGTGTCTCCACACTCTAATGACATACACAATTGATAATAACCCAAAATCATGTGTCGCATACTTTTACTCATGATTTCTTAACTTCCTCGAGAGGTAAGTGATCACTTGACCATCTTGCATGAAGACTCTTCCTAAGACTTCAGTGGGTGTGTCAGTGCATACCAAGAAGTGCTCATCCATGTCATGGTATTTTAGTATTAGTGTTGCATGAATTTAGAATTTGCGGGTCCCAGAGGAAGTGCGAGTTAAGTGTTGAAAGGATATGAAGCTCAAATCCCGAAATAAACGTTATTCATCGATCCGAGGAAGATGCCAACTCTATGATCTTCTAGTTCGACACTTCACAGGTTTGGCATTTGGGTTTGCAAGAATTTAGAATTCCATGGGTCCCGTGAAGCGGTTAAGGTTGAAAGGATAAGGAAGCCCAAACCCTAAAATAAACCATTCATCTATCCTATGACATTTTCAACCCCATGACCCTCTCCAGTCCTAATGACTCTCACAAGCTCATTTGGGTAACTCATCATTGCTGGGAGAGGACCTGAACCAAAGTCCTGAATCCCATGAGCCTCCAGAGATCCGGTGAGAGGAGCTGGCAACCCAACGACCTCCTGTCAAGGTTAGTGAGCCTGGCGTCCAAAGGAGCAGTGCTTGCTGAACCCCCAGCCCCAAGCCTGGGAGTGTCGGCATGGGCCAGGTTAGGTGCCCGACATCACCCCATGGTCACATGTGGTTGGCGTCGAAACAAAAGGCTAAAGGAAAAGAATATAACTTTGTTCAGCCTTCACTTGTTTACAATCTAGACATCTCGCCATGTAGTTGACTATGTCCACTTTCACTTCTTTCCAGAAGAATAAGGTTTTAAGGTATTCCCTCATCATCGTGACTATTGGATGAGATATGTACACTTCTCTATGAGCTTTGTTTAAGATCAAACTTCTCAACTCATCATTTGGTGGTACATAAATTTGGTTATTATATCTCTTTAATCCATCATTGTCCACAGTAATTCCCTCAAATTTTGGTATCAACATGGTGTTTTGTCTGATAAATTCCTTAACCTCTTGATAGTAGTAGTCGTCATGCTGTATAGTTAGAATAATTTCACGTAGATTCATCTGAAGATGTATCACCAAAAATATGCATGGTCTCTGAATCAACACATCATCCACTCTATTCAGTGTTCCTTTTATGTAGGTAAGTGCAAAATCGTACTCGCTAAGAAGTTTAGAACAAAGCCTTTGTCTCGCGTTCAAGTCACTTTGTGTAAAAATGCATTGTAAACCACAGTGGTCCATTTTTAGCTCGAATTTCCATCCAATCAGGTAGTGTCTCCACACTCTAATGACATACACAATCGATAATAACCCCAAATCATGTGTTGCATATTCTGTCTTTGTTCAACCTTCACTTGTTGACAATCTAGACATCTCGTCGTGTAGTTGACTATGTCCACTTTCATTTCTTTCGAGAAGAATAAGGGTTTAAGGTATTCCCTCTTCTTCGTGACTATTGGATGAGACATGTACACTTCTCTATGAGATTTGTTTAAGATCAAACTTCTCAACTCATCATTGGGTGGTACATAAATTTGGTTAGTATATCTCTTTAATCCATCATTGTCCACAGTAATTCCCTCAAATTTTGGTATCAACATGGTGTTTTGTCTGATAAATTCCTTAACCTATTTATAGTAGTAATCGTCACGCTGTATAGTTAGAATAATTTCACGTATATTCGTCTGAAGATGTATCACCAAAAAATATGCATCGTCTCTGAATCAACGCATCATCCACTCTATTACGTGTTCCTTTTATGTAGGTAAGTGCAAAATCGTACTCGCTAAGAAGTTTAGAACAAATCCTTTGTCTCGCGTTCAAGTCACTTTGTGTAAAAAAGCATTGTAAACTACAGTGGTCCATTTTTAGCTCGAATTTCCATCCAATCAGGTAGTGTCTCCACACTCTAATGACATACACAATCGATAATAACCCCAAATCATGTGTCGCATACTTTTTCTCATGATTTCTTAACTTCCTCGAGAGGTAAGTGATCACTCGACCATCTTGCATGAAGACTCTTCCTAAAACTTCATTGGGTGTGT
>SNQJ01S0015402.1:157924-178155 GCA_010110895.2 Picea sitchensis | reverse complement strand
CCTTGATCTCTACCATGCAATGCATGAAGGTTATCTTTCAGTATGGAAAGTTTGTATTCTTCATGATTCACTCTCAAAGTGATTGGAAGGTTACTACCACATCTATGGCCTCTGTGACATATCTCTCCATGCATGATAAGCAAGTGGATAAGGTCATGGAATAATACAAAGACATATTCTCCTCAACCACTGGGGTACCTCTACACCGTCAGGTAAATCATTCAATCGATATGACCCCGATGCACTACTACCCAATGAGCCATTCTATCTCTTTGTAATTTTTAAAACTCCAAATTAAAGCAATGCATATAGATTCTTAAGCAATACAGAAATTAATCAATGGCTCATACACAAAGTACACAGAGACTTTTACCGGAAACCCTCAACCGGGAAAACCTTTCTTATTTTCATTATATCGAATTTCAACATTCGCCATACAATATATACAATGTTTTTAGGTATTCCATAGATACCAATACCCTAATCCCTTAATCCGGGATTAATTTACAAATCAGCTAAAAATAGCAAAATCCGCTAAAAATAGCAAAAACCGCCCAAAAAAAAAAAAATCGGGGCGGTGCCCCGGGCTACCACTCGGTGCCAAACGCTGCGCGTAACCAGGGGGGGCATACCTGCCCCCCCCTGGGACCCCCCTAGGAAGCGCCCGGTGCAACGACAAAGCTCTAGGTGAAGGGATCGTCAGACGAAGTTGTCGTATCTGACGCACCCACACACACACACATGCAAAGAATATAACACATACCCAACACTCTTATCTCTATTAGAAAATGAGGAGATAAAGTGTCAAATCGAAGAACAACTCCAAAATGCACACATTTGACCAAACTCATCACCATGTGGTATCCTAATCATGTTTTTGTAGAAGAAATATGAGACCTGACGACTCTTCATCGATTATCAGGCCCTAAATAAAATAAAATTCAAGAACTAGTACCCAATTCCATGAATTGATGATCTACTTGACTAGCTCAAGGGGGGAAAACACTTCAATAAGATTGGTTTGAATTTTTTCTACCATAAGGTCCCAATAGAGAAGATAGATCTATGGAAAAGTTCCTTCAAGTACAAAGTTATTTTTGAATGGTTGGTCATGCCCTTTGGTTTGAGGAATTTCCCAACAAATTTCATGAGAATGATGGATTATATCCTGTGATATTTCACTGATTCTTTTGTGGAGGTGTATCTCGATGACATCCTCATGTACAAAAATAATTGTGTGGAACACTTGCAACATATTGAAAAGGTTTTGCACACTCTACAACAACACAAGCTATATGGAAATTTGGAAAAATGCTCCTTTGGCATGGGCATGGTCCAGTACCTATATTACAATTTTTATGAGCATGGGATGCATGTATATCTAGCCAATATTCATGCCATTCATGACTGGCCAGCACCAAACACACTCACTAAGCTTCAGAGATTTTTAGGCCTTTCCAATTTCTATTGTAGGTTCGTGTCAAGATTCTTCCATATTCCATGGGCCCTCGGCCAACTAATGAGGGGTGGTGCTAAGAAAATGGTTGTGTGGGGCCTATAACAACAACAAGAATTTGATGATTTGAGGCAACACTTTTTCTCAGCCCCAATTCTCTCATTACCTAACCTACAACAACCCTTTGAGATCGACACAAATTCTTTAGACTATGCTATGGGCACAGTTCTCACTTAGCAGGAACACCTTGTGGTATATCATATTGAGAAATTATCAGATATCATCCATAAGTACACTACTTATGAAAAACAAATGCACTCCATTATGAAATCCTACTGCCAATGGAGAAATTACGTTCTCGGTAAGGGGACAATCATCCAAATTGATCATAATCCATTGTGGTTCATCCATACACAAGAAAAATTGTAGAATGAACACCATCAAAAGTGGGATACATACCTTTAGTAAATCCATCTCAACATCAAGTATAAGACAAGAATAACCAACCGCATATTAAATAATTTTCAATATTCATGGAATAAGGCATCACCAAACTACTCTTGAACAAGTTATTATCAGAGACCAACAACTAGTAAAAAGTAGAGAAGCTTTAACGAAAATACATGGAATCAAAGAAAAGAAAATTATGTAACAACTAGAAACCAAGGATTAAGACCAAAAATAAATGATTTTGGATGGATAGATCATCAACAATGGAATGAAGGAATCATGAACATAATAAAATACTATTACTTGGTTTCATCACATGTGAAGCATTTAAATGAAAATCTTTGAGTACAAAGCTTTTTGAAGGAGGGTAATACGTTATAACCCAAGGGGGGCACATATATGGCTAAATGCATATTATATTACCTAAAGGGGGGGAATATATGGGCCTAAATGTACATGCAATGTGTAAATACATATGTAATATGGTCATCCTAGTGATAAAATGGCCTCATGTGCAAGTGTGAATAGCTATATATAACAAATCATGTATTCATTATTGGGGGAGGTGAATTGGGACGTATGAATGGTAATTGGTTATTTGGAGGGGGTTCCCCTTTTTGTTAAGGAGTTATTGTGTAAATTATCTATATTGGAGTTTTGTTCCATGCTCACATTCAGTACATGGTGTGTACTTCTGTTATTTTATGATATTTTCAGCATTTGGTTCATTACATGCTTCATCTCCTAGGGTTAGGTTTTTGGATGTCTAGGGTTTTGGCATTCATGTTTGATTTAAATATTATTTTGGAGCCTCATTGTACTTATATTTTTGTGAATGAGTGAAATCATCACATCTCTTCTGAGAGATAAGTCGCCACCATTCTTAGCAATATTGCTTCAGTTTGCATTTTACAGTTTCAACATATTTCTTTACTGAATAGAAGCCAAGTTTTACTCTCTCTCTCTCTCTCTCTNATAATGAAAGGTCATGTCTCAAAGGACATGACTATTGGTAAAGGGCACCCCTGCGTGGGTATATAAGGAGGCCCTCATTTCTCAATTGTAATCATCTCATTATATATTATATCTTATTTATTCATTTATTATTTACAGTCCTATATGGATTACTTTGTTATATTCCAGATATTTTGGATAATTCTTGTGTGAGAGAACTTTGTTCTCGTCTCATTTGGTATCAGAGCTGCGTTTTCTGGTCCTGACCTTTGACCACCTTCTTTATCAGATCTTGTCTGATTTGGCTTTTAGCCAAACCCATCATTTCAGAGTTTCTCTGAAAAATCTGGTCCTTGACCACCAACTTGGCCTTTGGCCATATTTTCCAGGCTTTGTTTCACAAAGGCTTTTAGCCACTCTCAATTTTTTTTCGGAGCTTCTCCAACTCTAGGGTCTTTTGACCACAGATCGACTCTTGTCCATTTACAATTCGAAAATTCCATTGAAGAATAAAAAAAAAACACACTAGAAATTTCGGTGAAAATTTAGATCATTTCGCTGGAATTTCGGAAAAAATATATATCAGTCTGCTGCTAGAGTATAAAAGGAAAAAAGAAGGGAATAAGTATATATTCAAAAGCCCGTATTTATAAAAAAAAAAATAAAAAAAAATAAGTGTATATATATAATAAAAAAGAAAAAGAGAAAAAGCATGTATATATATATATATATAAAAAAAAAAAAAATTAAGTGCACTTACTTAGCTACTAGCCGTTGTCGACGCTATACATATATGAATCAACCCCCAAGTTAATTGAGCTGCCATTGTATTTACCATTAAGGGTTTTAATCGCATAAATAGGTTGCTACATCGAGTGCAACCATACGTTCTTCCACAACGCAACATAAACTAATCACAATTCATAGAATTTCCGTCTACCCACTATTGTAGGGGTTTGTCCGAAAAAGGTTTTGCCACATTTGGAAGTGCCATCAAAGAGGAAGTGTCGCTGAAGGGAGTTGTAACCTGTAATCGCGCCCTTGCATTAGCTTTAAGTGGTGGGCATCAAGTGTTGATTGAGGGCATATATTTAGTCGAGTGAGACAACCTACCTCTGTAGAATAGCATTGTGAAGACACATCTGAGAGGTAGAAAAATTGCCCGGAATTAGGGAAATCAAAATTAGTGTTATCAAGCTCTGCAATTCCGTCATTTATCAAGACAATCCAGACAGAGCGTAGATTTAAAATCGATTAAATATTAATTTCGATATTCAAAGAAAAACAATCTGTCACATTTAGGTTCGTCTCATTTAGGTTATAGTAGATTCGAATTATTCTGAAGGGTCCATCACAGATCGAACTCTTCTATAGCCACCGTGAAAAGCAAGACGTGACCCTTAACACAGGTCGCGACCTCTAATTAATTATTAGGTGATTAAAATTGTTTAACATATCGTTCGAAGACTACTACACAAAAGCGATTAATAAATGTTCAAGTAAAAAAACATCCATATTATAATATTCTTATTATTATAAGTTGAAGTCGTGTGGGAGATAGGCGTCAATTTAGAAAGGATATATAACTTTTCAAAATCTTTAAAATAATTCCTTTATTCCAAAAATTAAAACAAAAGGGATATTAAAAGATTATTGAAGATATCAGTGAAGGTAATATACAATATTAAAAAAATAAAAAAGTCAAATTCCAAAAAAAAATGTGGGGACAAGAAATTATGTCATAAAGTGAAGAATTAAGTTATAAAGTAAAGGAATATATATTTTTAAAAGGTATTAAAGTGATATATATGAAAAATATTCAAGTTTCGGATATAAAAAGGAAAAAGAGAAAATATATATATATTGGAATTTTTTTTATGAAAAAAAGTCAATTTTAAAGAAAAAAGAAGTTAATTACTTTTTATTAAGATAAAAGGATAATTCGAAAATGAGCAAAATGGAGTTTTTTTAGTAAAAAACAAGGAAGATTTCCCTCTACTTATGAAAAATATGTGGATCCCTTATTAAATGTCAATGGGATTATTCAGGGAAAGAATATCAACATCGCTATTTGCCCGACCGCTAGGAAAAATCACATTAATGTTGACCTGGAAAACCAATTAATGGTTTTTGAGCAAAATATAATTGAAAATGACAAGTGTCTTTTCGATGGGAAATATGAAATTAAGAACCTACAACTATCTATTGATGAGTACAAATTCAGAGGTCAATTCAATGTAGTATCAATGTATCAAGGCAGTGTTGATATAATTCTAGGGTCAACTTGGGTAGATACATTAGGTACTTTTATGTTCAACACAAGAAGAAAGTTTTTAACATTTTCTTATAAGAAGAAGAAATTCACATTACAGGATGCTACAATGAAGTCAACTTCAGAAGCTCCATCATCAGAAGACCTGAAGGACATATCATAAGTGATCCTTCCAGATAACCAGAAGTCAATACAGAAGTTGCAAGATCAACAAGAAGAATATGACAAAATCATTATTGAAAAAGATGAAGAGATTTCTCGCCTAAGAAATCATAATCAAAAACTACTTGCAAAACTACTTGGTAAAATGAATGTGCTCATTTTACCATTGAGAATATCATTATTTTCATCTAACCATAGGGCAAATCCACCCTCCGAGCACCTTCACCTTGACAGAGAGAAGAATCATGGTAGAAATCGAATAGCCAAGCAAGGCTAATGCACCAAGCAAGAAGTAACCAAAGTTGATCAGAGAGTCCCACCCAAAAATGATGCAACGCCTTCCCCAGGACTTGCGCACAAGACTGCCAAATTATACTGCGCACAGGTGATTTCTGCAATTTTGAGACTGTTCCAAATGAGATATTGGCGCATTGTATTTATAGTATTCTTGGTAGACTTTCCTGGGTCGACTTCTTTCTCTGGGTACTAACTAATTCATATTAATTATGTCTCTTCAACCTACATATCATTTAGGGTTACTTTCATTTAATTTCTTTCTTCTGAAACATTCTAGTCTTGTCAAAGGTTAAAATAGAGGTTCATACTTTCCAAATCTACCATAATATCAACACTCCCTCCTAGCTAGGTAGGTATGGTCTTGAGCACAAACACACCATTCAACTGGTAGCATCATGAGCACCATTATTRTTATCCAACTGGATAATCTCCATGACAACATGTACAATATCAATTGATATAACACAACTGTGTTTATCCATGGTAGTATGCAACTACTCAAACCATGACACATAGTCACAAACAATGGAACATTTCCACCATAGTAGCATATCTCTACTGTCTGGAGATAGGCAGTCTCCATAAAAATCATATGATATCAACCTGCACATAAAATATTGTTAAAAATAAGTTGAATCATTTGGGCCAATATTTCACTCACATTTGTGAGATCTTGAAAGAATATCTTCCCTCAGAGTATAACATCAACGATGGGCTATATATATTATTCTCATCAAACAAGGAAGAATGATTGTTCTAATTTATGTTCCTGGACCATTCCTCACCCTAGGCAATTCCTCCAACTCTAAACAAAGTGTAACATGGAGAGAATGAATCTACCCTAAGGAACGTCTATCTCTAATTTTTGAGCCTTGACCATTCCCCACCCTAGGCCATTCCTCCGGCACTAAACAAAGTGCAACCTAGAGAGAATGAATCCACCCTAAGAAATGACTCTCTAGACCATTTCCCCTGTTAACCACAAGAGGAAAAAATTGTCCTATACCAACCTCTAAAACTTACCATTCCTCATGTTAACCACAATGAGAAATAGTTGTCCAGCAAAGCGGGCTAGTCTTCTTGAGTAAACCTCAAGAAGAGAGACTTCCCTATACCAATCCCCATGTTAACCATAGTGGGAAGTCGATGTCTATAGTACATCAACAATCTGGACCATTTTCCGAACTGGACAATGTGTATCCGTCAGAAATCTCAATCCACTTTCTGAACAGGAAAGAATCTACCCAAGATGGACTATTTTTCAATCTTGAAAATGAATGTCCTCAATAATGTGTCAGTGCTCCCTCCTAACCTAGAGAGTCATTTCTTCCTTTTCATCTAAGGGAGTTATTTCCATGATCCCCATCTTCTCTTGAAAATATGCAAACTTTATTCTGGATATAAGCTTTGTCAGGATGTCTGTTTTCATCTCATCTGTGGGGATATACTCGAGCTTTACCTCTCCTCCCTGGAATTTATCTTGAATAAAGTAGTATTTGATATCAATATGTTTCAACCTTTCATGAAACACAGGATGTTCTGATAATCTTATATAACTCTGATTATCACAATGTATTATGGTCGAATATGGAATCTAATCAAATAAATTAGAGATTAACTTCCTTATCCATATTGCTTCTTTGCATTCTTCACATGCTGCGATATATTTTGCTTCTGCTGTCTTGAGTGCGACAGACTTCTATTTCCTATTGCTCCAAGATATCATAGCGGAGCCCAAACTGAAACACATTTCTGAAATACTCTTTCTGTCTTCTGTACTTCCTACCCCATCTGAGTCTGTGAATCCATGAAGTTGTATATCATTGGATGTGGTACATCTTAGGCCATAGTTTATTATACTGTGAATATATCTTAAGACATGATTTGCAGCTATCCAATGCTCATGCTTTGGTTCCACCTGGAACTAGCTTAGTGTATTCACGGCAAAGAAAATGTTTGGTCGAGTATTTACTAAATACATCAATGACCCTATTAATTGTCGATATAGTGATGGATCTACTCGATCAGAATCTGGATCTTTAAATTTTCTTATATCCATATTCATAGGAGTGTCCATGGATTTACAATCCATCATTCCAAACTTCTGAAGGATCTTTATTGCGTACTTTCCTTGTCCAAGGAATTCTTCACCATGCTTCTTCCATACCTCTAGTCCCAAGTAATAATGCATGAGACCTAGATATTTCATATCAAATTCAAAATCTAGTTCCTTGTTTCACTGGATGATGAGAGGCTCTTCACCTATTATGAATAGATCGTCAACATATAGTAGTATAATTACAAGTGCATTGTCCACAAATTTGTAGTAAAGGTTTGGATCTACATGACTCTTGGAGAAACCAAGTCTCATTATATAGTTGTCCATTTTGGCTTACCAAGCCCTAGGAGCTTGCTTGAGTTCATATAGGTATTTCTTTAATCTACAAATGTGAGTGTCTATGGAATGTACCTCAAACCCTTGAGTTTGTTCAATATATACTTCTTCTTCGATTTCTCCATTGAGGAAAGTTGTCTTTACATCCATTTGATGTAAGTTCCATCCCATGGAGGCAGCAAGAGATGTGATATCTCTAATGGAAGTATATCCAGCAACCATAGAAAAATTTACGTCACAATATTCTCCCTCCTTCTGGGAGAACCCTCTAACTATGAATCTTTCTTTATATTTATCCACGCTTCCATTAGTTGCATGTTTGATATTATATCCCCATTTTGAAGTTACCACTAATTTTTCTTTAAGTCTTGGGAAAATTTCCCATACATCATTTTTCATAATGGATTGGTGTTATTCTATCATAGCTTCTTTCCATTGTCCCTTTTGAACTGCTTCTTCAAATGTGGTAGGCTCTTCATCTAGAATCTTTTTCATATATTCTACATAACTTGAGAATCTTTTAGGATTTTTACTTTTTATCAATGTCCCTTCTAGAACATTGAGTCCTTCTACGTCTTGTAAGGTAGCTTCAAGCCAATATGGTTGTTTCTTGGTCTTAGGTATGATATCTAAAACAATGGTTTCACATGGTTGCATAGGATGATCAGGTTGTTCCTTTTCAACATTTTGGTTTTCTATGCTTTCTTCAATAGGTTATTCAATCTCTTCTTCTTCTATAGTTTGTTCTATGGATTTCTTGAAAGCCATCTTTTCATTGAATGTTACGTCTCTCCTAACTTCGATCGTATGTTTTTCTAGAATATAGATTCTATAAGCCTTGGATGAATATCTATATCCCATGAATATCCCTTTCTTTCCTGAGGGTTCTAGTTTGTTCCTTTTATCCTGGGGAATGTGAGAGTAAACAGGACATCCAAATATTCTTCGGTTTTCAACATTAGGTTTCTTACTTGAGAAGGCATCTTCTAGAGTCATGTCCTTCAATACGTGGTGAGGACTTCTATTCTTCACATATATTGCGTTCATGGCTGCTTCTCCCCATAAGAACAGGGATATACCTTGATCATTTAGTAGTGATTTTACAGTTTATTCGATAGATTTGTTATTTCTTTATGCTACTCCATTTTGTTGAGGGTTATGAGGAACAATTATCTCTCTCCTGATCCCTGTCGATTTGTAGAATGCAACAAATTCCTTTGATGTGTATTCTCCTCCATTATCTGTTCTTAAGGTCTTGATCTTCTTGTTCGTGAGGTTTTCTATTTTTGCTTTGAATTCTTGAAACTTGTTGAATACTTCGTCTTTTGACTTCAATATATATAACCAAGTCTTTCTTGAATAATCATCTATGAAGATTACGTATTAAAGAGATCCTCCTATAGATCTCACTAGCATCGGACTGCAAACATCTAAGTGTATTAGATCTAGAATCTTCTTATATCATTATTGCTACTTGGAAATGGTTTCTTGATATTCTTTCTAAGAGCACAACCTTTGCAAATCCCTTCATGTGTAGACTGCAATTATGGTATTCCTTCAAACATCTTTCTGAGAAAAGGTAATTCTTGATAATTAATATGAGTGTACCTTCTATGCCAAAGTTCATTTGGATTGACCTCGTCATGTACGAGAGATTCTTCATTTTGTTCTAGTAGTCTATAAAGATTTCCTTCACAACTTCCAATAACCCTAGAATTCTCTATGCTAGAGTCTTTATGCCATGATAACACTTTTCCATCCACAAAAGATATTCTATTTCCTTTGTCTTCTACACAAGATATGGATACAAGATTATTTTCTAAACTTGGTACATGTAAAACATTTCTTAAGTGAACATTGTTACATGTTTTCAACTTGATGGATGCTTGTCCAAATCCTTCCACTAGGTAAGTGCTTTTGACTCCAAGCTCTACCTTGTACAAGGTATTCTTCTCATTTAGATTCGAGAGTCCATATTGATCTCCCATCATGTTCCTAGAAGCTCCACTATCGATTATCCACATGTCATCTTCAATTGTTCCAGTGAGTGCTGAGTAATGTATAAGATTCATTGTTTCACTCATGTCTTCGGTTGACTCGTAGTTGGTCATGCTTTGGGCCAAAACTTCAAATATGACATTTTTTTCTTCTCAGAGAGACAAAAGGTGCACTGAACTAGGGTGCATTTGAATATCTTCTCTTTGAGCGAGATGCTCCATCACAAGGTGCTATATATGGGATTTAGGGTTTCTACAACTGCTCATGCTAGTAACCCTAGTGGTAGTCGCTTGGAAGTTGCTCGTCCTAGTAACCGTAGAGGAAGTCTCTCAGCGAGTTCAATATCCCAATGGCTATGTTTCCTTCTAGAAGTTATATTGAATGAAGGAGGTGTGGGCCCATAACCTGTTAGAATATGAATGAATGTGCTTGTTTTACCATTCACAATATCACTATTGTCACCCAACCATAGGTCAGATCCACCCTCCAAGCACCTTGACCTTGACAGAGAGAAGAATCCTGGTAGCAATACAATAGCCAAGCAAGGGTAATGCACCAAGCAAGAAGTAACCAATGTTGATCAGAGAGTTCCACCGAAAACTGGTGCAACACCTTCCCCGGGACTTGCGCACAGGACTACCAAACTGTAGTGCGCACAAGTGACTTCTGCAATTATGAGAGTGTACCAAATGAGAGACTGCCGACCTATATTTATAGTATTATTAGAAGACTTGCCTGGGCTAACTTCTCTCTCTAGTTACTAATTAATTCATATTAATTATCTCTCTGCAACCGACATGTCATTTAGGGTTACTTTCATTTCTTTTCTTTCTTCTGGAACATTCTAATCTTGTCAAAGGTCACAATAGAGGATGATACCTCCCRAAGCTACCATAATAYCAACACATCGGCCCTCAACCAAGTAACCAGGGTTTGTTTGGGGYCTATCAAAACAACAAGCATTCGATGATTTGAAGCAACACTTCTTCTCAGCGCCAATGATCTCATTACCTGTCCTRCAACAACCCTTTGAGATCAATACAGATGCTTCAGACTATGCTATGGGTGCAGTCCTCACTCAGCACGAACAACTTGTGGCATATCATAGTTAGACACTATTAGATATTGTCTTTAAGAACCCTACTTATTACAAAGAAATGAATTGCATTATGAAATCCTACTTCCAGTGGAGAAATTACATTCTTGAGAACGGGACAATCATCCACACTGATCATAATCCAATTTGGTTCATGCATACACAAGGAAAATTGTAGAATGACCACCATCAGGATTGGGCTACATACCCTTAGTAAATCCATCTCAACATCAAGTATAAGACAAAAATCACCAACCGCATCACTGATTTCCTTAGCCACCCTCCATTTTCATCACTCCCCATGGTGTTAAACTCCTATGGCCATGAGACCTATGGATGGACCTAACTCTCTGAGAGTGATAGTGACATTACTACCACCTACCAAATGTTGAGAGAAAACATGGTTGTCATTGATTTCCATCTTCTGGATAGGTTTTTGCTCCATTTGGGCCATCTTTTTGTTCCATCAAGTGAGTGAGCGAAGTTAATTTGGGAATCCCACTATGGTCGAGTGCAGGACACTTCAGCATAGAAACGACAATGACAATTTTACACCAACACTTATATTGGTCGAAACTTTGACATGATGTCAGCAAGTATATCAGGTCCTTCACTACCTATGCCATTTCCAAACTGGCCATTAAGAAAAAGGGCATGTACAAACCTCTGTGTACTCTTGAAATTCCCTAGGAATCCATCTCGATGGACTACATGTGGGGCCTTCCGTCAACCATGTGGGGAAATGAATTTTTTTTTGTTGTGGTTGAAATTTTTTCTAAAATGGAAATTATGGATGCCTATAAGAAGAGAATCACCACAAAGTCCATTGGCATGATCTTCTTTGAACAAGTGTGGATACATTTTGGGATAACACAAAACATCATCTCAAATCCAGAAAATTGGTTCCTCAACACATTCTAGTCAAACCTCTCGTCACTCCTGGACACCAAGCTCATGAAATATGCTGCCATCCACCCCCAGGTAGATGGAAAAACAAAGGTCATATACTGGATGATCATTTATATCTCGCGTATGTGAAATTCCAAGAATCCCCGCACATGGGATGAGAGTCTTCCCTATGTTCATCAAAAATAAAACAGAGCAATACCTAACTCAACCAACTACAACCCCTTTCAAGTGGAGTTGATATTTCAACCATTAGGTCCCATGGATGTTGTGCTACCCCTTGCAAACACCCAGGAAGACTCGTCACATGCTAAAACTGAAGCCAACAAAGCTACCTGGTTCATTGAGCAGATCCAACACATCCAGAAACAGGTTCAAGCTATTTTACAAAAGTCTAATGCCAAGCACAAGCAACGCCATGATAAACACTAGGTGCCACACAAGTTTAAGGTGGGAGGTAAAGTTTCGTTTCACTTCCAAAAAGAACACTTTATGGGGCCCCATAGGAACCTTCATCCACTCCACTATGGACCTTACACCATCACCAAGGTTGTGGAAGACAATTCTTTTGAGCTCAACATTCCCCCTTTCCTTGGATTTCACCCAATAATTAATGTCGCCCTCCTTGAGCCATATTTTTTACCGTTATTGGACACCTCAAAGATAGTAGAATAGTTAACACCAATATATATCAACCCCCACTACATGGAACAAGAATCCACTGATCATATATGTAGATACAGTTCAAGGGCACTCGTAAACAAAATATTCAGATTTATCGGGTTCTCAAGGTAGGGCATCTCCTGCAACAAGGAAAGTGGCTTACTCGAGGCCAAATTCAATAGAATTTTCCTCATCTAATGGGGGAACTCAACGTAATGGAGCGCATTGCTTCCTAAGGAGGGAGGATTGATCCAGGTGGATATCGGAGGCCACCCACCTCTTCTAGATGCCTCAGATACAAATTTCATCTTCACAGTTACAATTTTCATCTTGGAAATCTGTTTCTCTATTTTCGAGTCCCAAACTTCTGAGGCCATTTTGAGTCCCTAAATGACGTCTCTTTGGAATTTTGAGGGGCTAGATGTTAAAAATGACATGCCCTGACCCCTAAGAGAAGTTTCACTTCTCAGATATACCTTTACGATGAGGTATCAAATTCCCCAAACAAAGATCGTATACAAAAGTTACAACCCCAAAAAGTTGATGTACCAACTTACCCCAATGGGGCCCACATGAATTTTGGTCCTTCATCTCCTAGGGTTAGGTTTTAGTATGTCTAGGTTTTTGGCATTCATGTTTTCTATAAAAATTATTTTGGATCCCCATTGTACTCATGTTCTTGTGAATGAGTATAGCCATCACATCTCTTCTCATAGATAAGTCGCCACCATTCTAGAAAGCTTGTTTCAGTCTGCATTTTACAATTTCAGAATATTTCTTTATTTAATAGAAGACAAGTTTTATTGTATCTTTGTTATTGATCATTGTATCTATATGTTAATAATATATATATGTATTCATTTCGTTCTGCTAATAAAATCTAGATGAACTTTGATTTGGTAAGCCATGAATTATAACACCCTAGAAGGAACGTACAGTTGACCTAGGTGAGGGTACAGTTTGTATAGGAGAGGCTACGTACAATGATGACCTTTTCCCACTATGTCCCCAAAAATGCTCCAAAACGCGAGGATGTCAATAGCCAATGCCCCATCAGAATGTAGATAAACAATTTCCCAAAATATCCACTTTAATAAAATAAATTCAAATCACTAGCATACCTAGCCTCTAACAAAATTGCATACATGTTTGGCATAATTAATAGGTTGGAGCCCATACTAGATGCCCCCACAAGGAAATAATAATAATGATGAAAATTGTATCAATATTGTACTTATTATGACATTTATTATAGACGATGCAACATTGATTGTAATTCATAATCTTAACTTGTGGTGTTTTTCTTTAGGTCATATAATTGGTGGACCATGCAATTTGTGAATTTAGTGGGGACAATGCCACCAAATAACATGTTTTTGACTATTTTGCATAAAAAATTAATATTTTTCATGTAATATGTTTTCATATATAAAAAGGGTAAAGGAATGAGTTAACAAGTCAACCAACTTAACTTTTTTTGTGAGTTTATTTTTTTCAAGTAGGAAAAGTGTTCGACAAATAAGACATTTCCATATAGTTAGAACACCTTAAGCACCCACCTACACAAACAAATGACGGATCAATATACTAGTGTATTATGTGGTTAAAACCTTTGTAGAGCGAAACAAAAGAAAATAATTTACAGATGAGTTTCTCAAAATCAATATCGAGTAGAATAAGAATCCTAGAACCACATTATCTCTAAAACATATCGTGATCCACACATCAATATACTAATCAATATCAAGGATAATACGAAACCTAGAAAAACTTTAGTGATGAAGATAATAAGAAACCTAGAACCACTTTAATGATGAGGAGAAGAAGAATCATAGTACCACTTTATCTATAGAACATAGTGTCATATACACATTGCATTAATTACAAATGCATACTAAGAAGCAAAATAAAGGAACACATTTTACCTAAAGATACATTACACGAAGTTGATCTTAACTATCTCCCACCTCTCTAAATATCCTAATACAAAGTTCCAACTTAATTTACACTCAATTTTGTAAAATTATAGTGAATTGAGTCTTAGAAAAGGCCAAAACTACTAAAGACAACATTTGATGCTTACAATTCCCATCAATAAGATTGAAACAATAACATCTCACAAATTTCTTCTCAAATTATTAAAAAATATCCATCCTAAAAAAAATTATCTACTTTTTCAATAATAAAAAAGTCTGATATTAGTATCATATAAAAGTTCTTTTACATATCCATCTTTTGAAAACAGTGCTTCCAAATCCCCTCAAAACTAAAATTTTTAGGAATCTATTTAGAATATCTCCGAAGTGTCACAAAATACTCCATCCTTAAATATAAAACCTTCTCTATTTTTATGTGCCATTTTCAAAGAGACCAAAAAAATAAATTCGATCATCCTTGTAACTAAAATATTTATCATATGATCATTCATTCAAATATTTATGAACCTTCTTCATTGACGCCTGCATACTATAAACCATCTTCATCCGGGACTAGAGATTCCTTGGATAGCAAGTATGCTTCATTGTTAAAAACTCTGTAAATGTGTTGAGATTTAATCAACTAAAACTTTTGAGTCTCCCACCAACTTTGTAAGTCCAACGCTGAAGAGAGGCCACCTGAAGAGTGTTAGCATTTTTAAACCAATCAATAGTAACTTTTGAGTCTCCCACCAACTGTAATATTGTGATCTTTTTATAGAAAGAAAAAAATAAAATACACCATAAAGCAAGTAGTTGTCCCGTAGTGTTGGTCCCTTTACCACAATTCATCTTAATTCTGAAAGTGTCTTCTATAGGACATTTTAAAACAGCTCTGACCCCACATTTGGATCCCATATCTTGAGAGGCATCAACAAAAAATCCCACTTCCATATCTAAGTGTAGTAAAGGAGGCCTATATACCCTACATACCTTATGACAAGTTGACATTTTAGTTTCACCCACATCCTGAAATATCTTGTTGCAAAATCTGCTCAGATTTGGCCAAGAGTCCTCAAATATGATCAGGTTCCTATGTTTCCACACCTCCCATCATATGAAACAAGGAAGTTCTTTCGATTTTTCTTCCTTTCTAATCAGGATTTGTAAGGATCCATTGATTTGTTCACCCTCCCATCACGCCACAAATTTTAAGACCTTTTTAATATTATCCCAAATCTTTAAAGTAAAACTACATTTCACAAAAATATGAAGAATATTTTCTTCAACCTCCCCAAAGAGAACACACTTGCTAGGCCCATTGAAGCCTCTTTTGATCAGATTCTCCCAGGTAAGTATTCTTTGTTTGAGCATAAGCCAAATAAAAAGTTTAACTTTAAGTGGGAGCTGTCAACTCCAAAGATCTACAAACCATACATTTTGTTCCCCCACCACATTCTCCAATAATTGAACTTCATATTCTTTTTTTGCACTATCATGTACATCATTTGTGTCCCATGACCAAATTAAGATATATTTATCATTATTCAATTCAAAACCCGAACCTATTAGCCCCTTTAAAAAATAATTACATTACTCTTTTAGTACGCCATCCAACCCCAACAAAACATCATTCTTCCATCTAGTATGATATGTGTCTTCCATGTTGCATGTCTCTGCTTGTGCCATAAATTTAATAACTTTTTCCTTCAAAACAAAAATAATATTCTCGAAGACCTTGTAGTAAGTATGTGATCCAATCAATGGATCTACTCCAATTCTAATATCTTCTCCATTACCAGGTTTCCACACCAGCCAATCCGATAGGATATTGAAAGAAGAGGTTAGAGCTCGCCAAATATTTGATGCACCAGTATAGTTTTTCTTGCCTTCTCTGAACCACTCAATAACATATTTCTTCTTAATGTATTTTTTTAATATTAGTTCATGGCACAATCTGGGTATCATAAGACATCTCCACATATTTTTTCCCGCTAACGCTTTCCCAAGTGAAAAAAATATTTTTGATGCTCCATACACCAGTTTTTTTAGGCTTTGCTATATTTGTATTCCTTCTTTTAGTTTTTTAATGCACCATAAAAATCTAAGCATTCTCTTTCGGATATTTTTGAGAGTACCTTTAGGAATTTTTTCCACAGAAAGCCAATAAACAAGAATGTTTTCAAGTACAAATTTTACAAGAGTCACCCTTCCCCCTAGAGTTAGCCATCTATGGCTCCAGTTAGATATTCTTTTTTCAAATTTCTTTTCCAGCTAGTTCCAATCAGTCTTAGTATAACAATAGAGCTTTAAAAAGAAACCAAGATACTTAAAGACAACTTCTACTAGTGTTACCTAAAAGGCCAAGATTCCCTTCAACACTACTAGATCCTCTTATTTCCATCTTACTTCAAGAAAATAAGATTTGTGTGGGATAAAAGCCATCCTCGTTGCATTACAACACAAATCCATCACTTCCTTAAAGGATTCCCATTCTGAAAAGTTCCCACTTCCAAATAGTATAACATCATCCACAAACATCAAGTGGGTAATATTTAGTCCTCTTGCCACAACTATTCCTTCAATGTTATTTTCCCTAACTTGTTCCTGAATAGCTCTACTAAGCCCTTTAATCACCAACAAGAAAAGTAAAGCGGATAAGGGGCATCCTTTCCTTAATCACCAACAAGAGAAGCTCATGGGCCTGCCATTTATCAGCACATCCAAATTTGCAGAAGTCACCCACCCTAGTACCTAGTTTGTAGCTTCAAGGCTTAAAACCACCTAGAGCAACACAAGTCTCAGAAACCCCCAGTCCACATGATCATAGGCATTGATCAGATCCATTTTAAGAAACAAATATTTATAATTCTTTACTTTGATACTGTGTAAAAATTCCTGAACTATACCAATAGCATCTGTGAATTGTCTTCCCTCAAGGAAGCCAAATTGTTTCTTTGAGATTCCTACAAATAGAGTAGATTTTATTCTAGCTGCAATAATCTTAGTAATGATCTCATATACCAAGTTTCACAAGGCAACAGGTTTAAACCTCCCAAAGGAGTTTTGTTTCTCACTCTTTGGTATGAGAGCAAGAAAGGTTTCATTCATAGAACCACTAACCTTACCTTTCTTCTTGGTCTCTTCAACCATGTCCAAAATATCATTGCCCAGAAGATAAAAAAACTCTTGAAAAAATTCTATAGTCCATCCATCTGATCCAAGGCTTTTTGAGGAACTAAAGCCTTTAAGAGTTGACTGAATTTCTTCCAAAGTTACAGGATACGCCACTTTGTGTCCTTTTTACTCAGAAAATAAGATCAATACATCTAACTGATCAATAATAATAAGATTTTCTTGTGCCTTAAAATTACTCTGGAAAAAACCAACAACTTCCTTGTGTAATTCATGATTCCCAGTTATCACAGAACCATAATCCTTTGTGATATTCCAAATCAAATTTATGAGTTTTGTGGAATTTTCAAATGCATGAAAAAACTTAGTGTTTCTATCTCGGCAGGCCAACCAATTTAACCAAATCTTCTATAATGTCCCCAAGGCCGAGCCTTGCTGTAAATCATGTTTATGAAATGAATTGTAATTATGTTTCTATAGGATGGTGAGAAAAGTTAATATAAGCTGGTGGGATTATGTGATTAGTAGGCCAGAGAGCCTAAGTGTTGAAGGCCAAGAGCCTGATTTTGTACATGTATCTATGCACATTATTAATAAAAATATAAGCATCACTGCGTGCAGACCGACCACGATGAATGAGTGATGGGGGACTAAGCTTCCACAAAGTGGGCAAGGGATTAGGGGTTGGAAGGTGGGAAAAGGGACTAAGTGTTGAGCCTAGGGGCTTAAGTCCTCGGGGAATAATATTTTAATATTATTCCAAAATACATGCGAATAATATGTTTTAGCCTAAGTTCCTTTTGGAAGGAAAATAAGCTTCCAAATGGGAGGAAAAGATGTTGAAGGAACGCATGCAGTTGCATGGGTGACAAGTGTCAACCCTGGTGCATGAAAATAAAATGGCTGAGATGAGCCATGTTGGGGGTTCCTCCTCCATTCTACTCGACTTTCTGAACCGTACATCTCCTGAACCAGAAGCTTGTGTTAATTTTGAGAAAAAGTCTATGTTTGTTCTAAAAAGGGAGTACACCCCTTCTCTGTTCTAAACTATGGAGTTAGAATCTACCCCTGCATGGACAACTCATCATGAATCCCTGAGAATCTACAGTGTGAGTCTATCCCATGTTTCCAAATTGTGAAAACGGAAGTGTCCCATCCCTGCTAAGCGTGGTTATGTTGTTGCACCTGTCTGTAGCTGCCCTGGGGTGTTCATTTCTGGACTCCCATTGACTGTGGTGGACGTGTAGTGTTTGATCCTGTGTGGCTTGTTGGCCAGTCGTACAACACTCTCTCGAGGTGAGAGAGGTGGTGGAAGTTGGAAGAACAGGTTTCTTGGCCTATGAGAGACTCTCTCCAGGTGAGAGAGTGCACAGAGGAAGGAGAGAAATCCTGGAAGGAACCCTGTAGCTGCCACATAGCTCGAAGACTTACGGTCCAGTTTGTTGCTGAAACCCAAGGCAAGGGAGGTTAGCAACCAAAGGATTGTCTAGGTGACACAGAAGGTGTATACTCTTGGGGTGGAACAGGCATGTGGGGAAGGAGAGTCTATGGGCAGTGAGTATGAGTGGTTCCTGGGAGAGAATTCCTTTATTGTGACTGGGTGTTTATCCTATAACCTCAACCTAGCCTAGGATTCATTGCCTTGGGGTGGAGCTTAGTCCCAGATCGGGGTTAACCACTGTTAATTTGGATGAGCAGAGTGGTCTAAGGCTGGGAGGTTAGTGGAAGGCCTACACCTGGTTGGTGGAGTTACCACCATTTCAAACATAAGTATCAGATGATGTTTTAATTACGTTTCTGCATGCATGTGTATTTATTTTTATGATGTACTCTGTTGTGCATACAAATTAATGTTAGAGCCATTGATTATTTATAATAGCAGTAATTCTTATATTTACTCTAAGTTTAAATGTGTTTCATTTTCTTAAATGCATGTCTTATATATAGAATTAAGTATGAGATTTTTATTCCGCGAACTAGTCCTTGCCTGGCCCGGAATGGGGGTGTTATAGTTTTGTATTAGAGTGTTACAATATGAAAGAGTGTTATAGTATGGTATCAGAGCCAAGGTTTCGACGCTGAGCCTATATGGGCCAGTTGAGTGGTCTTTGGACTGAGGGTTTGAGAAGAAATTGTGTCTGGAGGACCAATTTTGGACCTTTGAATGCTCCTCAGTGTCAAGGAGTTAATTGGCCATGTTGCCAAGATCAAGAGGTGTAGCGGTGTTATAAAACTGTAGTCGGTGTGGTATATGGCCACAGGGAGAGAGATAACTCCACACCAGAAGTGTTGGAGCCTTAGGATCTGTTCGGGAGGAAAGGAGAACCCTCACTACTGTAAGATCTGGAGAACATGCAGAAGGTTTAAAAACCTTTGGAGTTGCATAGGAGTGTGGAAATCGCGATACACAAAATCCCGAAGCTCAGGAAGGATAGAGAGTTTCAAATACCGAAAATAAGTGTTTCGTTAGGCGACGGGCAAATCTGGATGGCCAGAATCTGTGTTCCTAGATCTATAGCCAAGGTTCCATT
>SNQJ01S0015402.1:126653-157874 GCA_010110895.2 Picea sitchensis | reverse complement strand
ACAGGTTTTGATGACTTAGATTAGAGCCCTCAGATCTATGGACAAGATTGGATTCTAGACCGACTTTGCCTTTCTACCTTTAATAAAGGGGGGGCGAGGGGGGGTTCGGAATGGGCAACTCTATGTGGGTCCATCGAAATGATGAAAGGTTCTGTTCCGTAGATATGATAAAGTTTTGACCGTTGGATATCACTTGGAATGGACGTGGATGCATGGGTGTGTACCACGTGCTAGTGGACTGAAAAGAAAAGTGAGAGTAGTGGACCTGATGATGTCATCGAAGGTGATGTGGACCCTCCTGAACATGCCACATGCCACCGTGGTTGTGGGTGACAACTGTGCTATGTGGGCCCAGAGGGTAAAGTAAATCAGGATTTCGAAAGTTGGGGGGCTGGAAAGGAAAGCAAGTCTGGAAGCCTCATGGACCGAAACCCCGAAACCTGAAGTCACAAAATCTCCAGATATAGAAGGACCGTAGTGGATTTTAAGGGCGATTGCTGTGTTGTGGGCCCAGAATGTAAGGAAACCAATTTTTTGGAATTCAGGGAGTGAGGTGACCACAGGTTGGGAGTCACTGCATCATGAACTCCCGGGTACCGAAGACCCAAAAACCCAGAGTGGCAAAGTCCTGAAAACGAGTATGAGAGACTCGGGGAATGAGACCCCAAAACCTGAAGTCCTGAAATTTACAAAACCGAGCAGAGCTCAGAAAATTCATGAAATTGAAACATTTTCTTAAATTGGATTGTTTATGAATGATGAAGGAATTGTCAAGAAATGAAGGTCTGACAAATTCTCATTATCTGCATGTGTGTTGCAGAAGCTTAGCAAGTGCCAGATACATATAGGGTTATCATTGAGAGCAGAGAATGGAAGAGGTGCAGATTGCCTGCAATTCAGAGAACAAAAGAGAAGGAAGGAATTTCAACTTGGGAGGTGAAGGATCAAACTCTAATGGGAATGGGAAAGAGATGGATAAGGAAGGACATATGATGAAACTCATTGAAGGATTGCAGAAATATGACCAGGCTTGTCGAGATGATAGCCGAAAGCTCATGAGGGTCAGGGATCAATAGGGTGAATTCAACTTAAAGATGTTGAAGAGCCTTGAAAGAACAGAAAGGAAATTGGAAAAGGAGAGTGACACAAGCAAAATAGGGAGTCGCAGGACCCCTGAGAGAAAAAAAAGATTGAGGAATGGTAGAAAAAATCGTCATCGCTCCCCAAAGCATTCCAGTAGGGAAGCATACAGTAGTTCAAGCCCATATCCTATCAAAAAACACCGAAGATATGGAGTGGATGAATTGAAAGGGGAAATGAACAAGATCAAGCCTCCAATGTTCAATGGAGAACATAAGAAGGAGGAAGATGTTGAAACATGGTTGCTTCGCATGAGGAAATATTTCCAACTACACAATTATTCCTCTCATGCAGAAGGAAGGCTTGTGATGTATCAACTAAAAGGAAAAGCATCCATGTGGTGGGATCAGTTTGTGCAGGTGCAACACATCAGAGAGAAAGATGTCACTTGGAAGGAGTTCAAGGGGTATTTTGAGAAGAAATACCTGACTAAAAGATACTATGATAGAAAGATGAAAGAGTTATTGGAACTCAAGATAGGAAGCATGACCATTGATGAATACGAATGAAGGTTTTTGGAACTACTGAAGTATGTTCCATTCATCAAAGATGAGGCTGTCAAGATTCAGAGATATCTGAGTGGACTACCACCTTCCATTAGTGACAAGATCTAGTATGATGATCCTAAGACTATGGAAGAAACAATAAGAAGGGGAAAATGCTTATATGAACAGCAAAGAGAAAGGCCTACTTTTTGGACGGCTTGGGATGATCAGAAGAAGTTCAGGAAAGAGCAGAGGCTGAAGGGAAACAAGCCTCCCTTTTTCAAAAATAGTCCTCAGGGATAGCCATCCTTTAGAGAGCCCAGGAAGGATGAAGTGGGTGAACAAATGACCAGACCGCCACCTATAGAGTGTTGGGGCTGTAAAAGAAACCATAGGTACCGAGACTACCCCCACAGAAAAAATAAAGTGAGAACTTTCCACAATGTTCAGCAAGATGAAATAATGGAGGATATGGGTAGTAGAATGCCAAGGATCTATGCAGCCCTGGAAAACAAGAAAACAGAATTTCAATCGCACATGATTGAAGTGGAAGGTATGATTAACAACCAACCATTTATTATTTTAATCGATTCGGGGGCTAGCCATAGTTATGTAGACCCTAGGGTGGTGGAAAGTTTGCATATATCAAGAAGCAAACATGAAAATTCTTGTTTAGTGCAGTTGGCTACAGGAAGAACGAGGAAAGTCGTTGAGTTGGTGAAGTCTTGTCCTGTGGACATGAAAGGACTGAGCACAAAGGCTAAATTGAATATTCTACCTTTAGGATCGTATGACTGTTTAATTGGAATTGACTGGTTGGACCAGCACCATGCCCTCCTAGACTGTTGTAACAAGAGTTTTACATGCCTAGATGAGGAGGGGAACAAGAAAATAGTCCAAGGGATTCCTAGAGCTATGGTTGTTAGAGAAATCTCAGCCATGCAACTGAAGAAGTGCTACAAAAAAGGCTATCAATTATTTGCAGCCTATGTGGAGGAGGCATCCAGAGATGAAGTCTCAAGGATTAGAGACCATGAGGTACTCACAGAGTTTAAAGATGAATTTCATGAGGTACCTGGACTACCTTAGAAGAGAGACATCGATTTTTCTATAAATTTGATGCCTAGAGCAG
The DNA here is from genome assembly GCA_010110895.2 of Picea sitchensis. NCBI lineage: Eukaryota > Viridiplantae > Streptophyta > Pinopsida > Pinales > Pinaceae > Picea > Picea sitchensis. Next base: position 155,117 of record SNQJ01S0015402.1, on the reverse strand, counting down.
CTCCAGTGTCAAAATATCCTTATAGAATGAGTACACCAGAGCTAAAAGAGTTGCAATTGTAGCTTGAAGAGCTTCTGAAGAAGGGGTACATTCACCCCAGCATGTCACCTTGGGGTGCCCCAGTCATGTTCATGAAGAAGAAGGATGGGACATTGAGGTTGTGCATTGGTTTCCAGTAGTTGAACAAGGTAATTGTCAAGAACACGTATCCTTTACCGATAATCGATGATCTTTTCGATCAGTTGAAGGGTATGAAAATATTTTCGAAGATAGATCTCAGATCAGAATATCACCAGGTAAGAATAAAGGATGAGGACATTAGCAAGACTACCTTTAGAATAGGGTACAGTCATTACGAGTTCAGAGTGGTGTCGTTTGGACTGTCAAACGCACCTGTTGTTTTTATGTGCTTGATGAATGGTGTATTCAGGGACTATTTAGACAAGTTTCTCATAGTATTCCTGGATGAAATCTTGGTGTATTCCAAGTCATAGGAAGAGCATGAACAACACCTGAGACTGGTACTGCAAGTGTTGAGAGGACACCAATTGTATGCCAAATTGAGCAAATGCTTATTTTACCAAAGGTAGATCCATTACTTGGGGCACATTATTTCAGAAGAAGGGATTGTTGTGGATCCTAAGAAGGTTGAGGCCATCCTAGTATGGTCAGTGCCAAGGAATGTGGAAGAAGTCAGATCCTTTATGGGTTTGGTGGGATACTACAGAAGGTTTATAGCAGGGTTCTCAAAGATAGCTCACCCTATCACTTCCTTGCAAATGAAGGAGAAAAAGTTTCAGTGGACTGAAGAGTGTGAGAAAAGTTTCCAGCGATTGAAGCAGTTGTTAACCACTGCTCCAATATTGAGGATAGCATATCCAAATGTGGATTTCATAGTATGCACTGATGCATGCCAAGAAGGACTGGGAGGGGTCCTCAGTCATAACAGATTTGTAATCTGTTAGGATTTCAGGAAATTAAAAGAGCACGAAAAGAACTATGAAACCCATGATTTGGAGTTGGCAGCAATCATTCACGCTCTGAGGAAATGAATACATTACCTCATGGGAAGGAGGTTTGAACTTAAAACACACCATAACGGTATGAAATATTTGTTTGATCAGCCAATTTTAAATGCTAGAAAAAGTAGGTGGTTGGGGTTTCTGTGTGAATACGACTTTGATATCAAGCATATCAAAGGGAAGGAAAACAAGGTGGTCAATGCACTCAGCAGAAAGGTGCACCACTTACATACTTCAGCCATTAGCATGTACAATATTGATATTAAGGATAGAATTTTGGAATCTACAAATGCAGATTTGCAGTACAGAGACTTGGTAGAAAAGATACAACAGAGTGAGAGACCACAGAAAGAGAAAAATTACACCTTGGAAGTTGAGGGAATACTTATGTACAAAAGCAAAGTGTATATACCCAATGTCCAGGGTTTGAAGCTTGTGATTCTAAGAGAAATGCATAATGTGACTTATGTTGGACACCTTGGATATCAGAAGACTGTGGTAGTAGTCAAAATCCATTACTTTTGGTCGGGTATGAAGAGAGAGATCGCAGCATACATTGCCAGATGTATGGAATGCTAGAAAGTTAAGGCTGAGCATAGGCACCCAACAGGGTTGTTGCAGCCTTTGCCCATTCCTGAATGGAAGTGGGAAGTGGTGACCATGGATTTTATTACAGGATTTCCCAGAACGAGCAAGCAACATGATTCGATCATGGTTGTGGTGGAAACGCTTACAAAATATGCCCATTTTATTTCACTGAAAACCACTCACAAGGCAGCAGATGTTGTTGATATCTTCTTAAAATAAGTGGCACGCTTGCACGGAATTCCTAAGACAATTGTGTCTGATAGGGACCGAAATTCACCTCGAATTTTTGGAAATGACTGTTCAAAGGATTCAGAACGAATCTGAATTTTAGTACATCGTATCATCCTGAGTCTCATGGATAGACAGAGAGGGTGAACAGACTAACATAGGACATGTTGAGAATGTACGTGATGGACAAGCCATCAAGATGGGAAGATTACCTGCATTTGGTAGAATTCGCTTACAATAATGGGTATCATGCATCATTGAAGATGAGCCTATTTGAAGCACTTTATGGAAGAAAGTGCGACAGTCCAGTGAGCTGGGATAATCTAGGTGACAGAGCAGTAGTTGGGTCAAAGTTTCTCAAGGAAATGGAGGACCAAATGATAAAAATTAAGCAGAATTTGAAAGTTGCCTAGGACAGGCAGAAAAGTTATGCTGATAAGAATAGAACCCACAGAGAATTCAAAGTGGGTGATCATGTTTTCTTGAAAGTGAAAACTAACAGGAATTCCATGAAGCTGGGAAGTTGCACCAAGTTGGAAGCTAGATTTTGTGGGCCATTTGAAATCCTGGAAAGGATTGGGTCAGTTGCATACATGCTTACATTACCTGCATCTATGACTGTACATAATGTGTTTCATGTTTCATTGCTTAAGAAATATATACCTGATGCTAATCATGTTATCGATTAGAATGTGATTCAGGTGGAACAAGAAAGTGTCTTGCAAGAGCATCCTATGCGCATATTGGCTAGGAAAAACAAACAGCTTCATAATCGAGTTATAGGGCTTGTAATGGCCCAGTGGACCTGGTACGATTCTGAGGACGTGACATGGGAGCATGAAGATGTTATGCGGGCAGAGTACCAACATCTTTTTGAAAATATTGAAAAGCTTGCAGATGCAGTGCAAAGTTGCACTGAGGACAGTGCATAAATAAGGGGAGGGGAATTGTAATTTCCTCAAGGCCAAGCCCTGTTGTAAATCATGTTTATGAAATAAATTGTAATTATTTTTTTATAGGCTGGTGAGCCAAGTTAATATAAGTTGGTGGGCTTATGTGATTATTAGGCCATAGAGCCTAAGTGTTGAAGGCCAAGAGCCTGATTTTGTACATGTATCTATGCACATTATTAATAAAAATATAAACAATGCCACGTGTAGATCGACCATGATGAATGAGTGATGGGGGAATAAGCTTCCACAGAGTGGGCAAGGGATTAGGGGTTGGAAGGTGGGAAAAGGGACTAAGTGTTGAGCCTAGGGGCTTAAGTCCTTATGGAATAATATTTTAATATTATTCCAAAAGACATGTGAATAATATGTTTTATCCTAAGTTCTTTTTGGAAGGACAACCAACTTCCAAATGGAAGGAATGCATGATGAAGGAATGCGTGCAGTTTCATGGATGACAAGTGTCAACCCAGGCACATGCAAATAAAATGGTTGAGATGAGCTGTGTTGGGGGTTCCTCCTCCATTATACCCGACCGTTTGAACCGTACATCCCCTGAACTAGAAGCCTATGTTAATTTCGAGAAAAAGTCTTTGTTTGTTCTGAAAAGGGAGTAAACCCCTTCTCTGTTCTAAACTGCGGAGTCATAATCGACCCCTGCGTGGACAACTCGTCATGCATCTCTAAGAATCGAGAGTGTGAGTCTATCTTGTCTTGCCATATTGAGAAAATGGAAGTGTCCCATCCCTGCTAAGAATGGTTATGTTGTTGCAACTGTTTGTAGCTACCCTAGGGTGTTCGTGTCTATATTCCCATTGACTGTGGTGGACGTGTAGAGTTTGACCCTGTGTAGCTTGTTGGCCAGTCGTACAACACTCTCTCTAGGTGAGAGAGATTGTGCAAGTTGGAAGAACATGTTGCTTGGCCTGTGAGCGACTCTCTCTAGGTGAGACAATGTGCAAAGGAAGGAGATAACTCCTGGAAGGAACCCTGTAGCTGCCACAGAGCTCGTAGACTTCCATTCTGGTCTATTGCTGAAACCCAAGGCAAGGGAGGTCAGCAGCCGAAGGACTGTCTAGGTGACAGAGAAGGTGTATACTCCTGGGGTGGAACAAGCATGTGGGGAAAGAGAGTCTGTGGGTAGTGAGTATGAGTGGTTCCTGTGAGAGAATTCCTTGCTTGTGACCAGGTGTTTCCCTGTAACCTCAGCCTAGCCTAGGATTCCTTGCCTTGGGGTCGAGCTTAGTCCGAGCTTAGGGGTGACCACTGCTGAGTTGGATGAGCATAGTGGTCTAAGGCTGGGAGGTTCGTGGAAGGCCTGCACTTGGTTGGTGGAATTACTACCATTTCAAAGATAAGTATCAGATGATGTTTTAATTACGTTTTTGCATGTGTGTGTATTTATTTTTATCATGTATTCTGTTGTGCATATGAGTTAATGTTAAAGCCATTGATTATTTATAATAGCAGTAATTCTTATATTTACTTTGCGTTTAAATGTGTTTCATTTTCTTAAATGCATGTCTTATATATAGAATTAAGTATGAGATTGTTATTCCACGAAGTAGCGCCTGGCCGACCCGGAATGGGGGTGTTACAGTTTGGTATCAGAGCGTTACAGTATGAAAGAGTGTTATATCTTCTGCCTCCATGTCTCTTCTTCTTGTCTTAGAAGTAACAATCTCCTTTGTTCTTTTGCTAGTACCAACGCCCTATGCCTCTTCCTCAAAACCCTCAGGGTGATTTATATAGAGAGTATCCAAATTCCTTTCGATCTTAACCAATTCTTCCTTTCTTGCCACTTTTTTCTTTCTTTCCCAATTTATTACCAAAGACTTAAGTGCCTTTAACGTTTTTACCAGAGCATCCATAGGAGTTAAAATATCATTTCCCCCAACTTGTTCTCACTAAATTTACAAAATCTTGATTATATAGCCAAACATAATTGAATTTAAGTGGATAGTCATTCTGTCCTATATCTTTTTCTAGATGAAGAATAATTGACATATGATCCGATATTTTAGTATTACATACCCATGATCTCTATCTTAGCCCTCGCATCACTAGATCATTAGAGATAAAAAATCGATCCAATCTCTTTGCAATATAGTTTTGTCCACTTCTGCCATTGCACCAGGTAGGGAGTACTTTGAGAGACTCAACATCCACCAATCCCTCGACTTGAAACAACTGATTAAAAAAGTGTTGCAATCGGTTCTAGCATGGGCTCCCCATACTTCTTTGCTCTCTCAGCATAAGGACCATAGCAATTTATCACATTCAAGTTTTTATTTATAAGCAATATCCATGCGGAAAGTATTGAAATCAGCCTTTACTGGGTTCCAAGCAATCAACATACCACCAAAGAGCCCTAAAGATTCCACACCACATAAATTCCAAGTTGGAAGGAGCTTCGCAAATAGTTCTTTAGCTTGTCTCTTGTATAAACAGGGTTTTTCAGACTCAATAAACCTTTTGAGGACTAATAATTTTGAGTTTCCCCCACTCCCCTAACATTCAAGGTAATAATTATCATTTTTTAACCCTAGATAGGGCGTTCTGTGCTCTAAGCGCCCTAGGACCTTCACTCATCACACCACTAGAAGAAGCACAATTTTGTTAAAAAATTATCCTTAATACCTTAAATGTCGGCTTAAGTTTTGAAATCATAATTGTAATAGGTTCTTTATTATATATATAGACGAGTGCGTCACGTGAATAAAGCAACCTTATTTTTTCTTATATCACCAACTCTATAATGATTTTGTCACTGTTCTCTTTTGTCTCGGGAGTTCTGATTGTAACGGCCGCTTTATATTAGCAATCTTCCATACGCTCTATTTGGTCACTTCCCTTAGAGTGGCTATTTCGTTTTGTCAACTGTTAGGTGGCAGAGTTTTCTGTGTGAAAAAGGCCGTTGCAGCTGTAGCTAAATTAATTCTGTGAATTGGACCTAGTTACGATATAACAACCGAGGGAGATATTGAGTAAATTTTGAATGGACGAACATATTTTGAATGGACAAAGTCCCGCTCCAGACTTCTCCTTTGCCTTCAATGACAGATATTTTTCAGACCGCATGCTGCAAATACATATCCTCCCAGATGAAAACGGAGATGGTTCTTATATGACAACGGAGTGCTCGAATAAATCAGTAAGAGTCGAAAGTCTACATGTTAGCTCTGTAATATTGGCAGAAAAGAGTGCATTTTTTCACAAAGTAAGACGAGACCGTTTAACATACAATGGTTGTCATGTTTACTTTTACCCTTTTACTTATGTTTACATTTACTTTGGTATTTTTTTAATCTCTTTCTATGGTGCATGAAGCTTTTCTCAAATGGCATGAATGAATCTGAGGAACGTAATATCACTCTTCGGATAAGTTGTTCAGGTAAATACGTACCCTAATTAATATAGGGACTGGATATTAAATTTCTTTTATTCGTAACTTGATCTTTGAATTCTCTCTATAAAAAATGAAGACATTTTGTGCTGCTGTATTTCAATCCAGAGGAAATTGCATTCAAGGATATATTGCAGTATATATACAGTGGAGCACTTCGTGCACGTTTGCCAAAGGAGCTTTTGGATGTGCTAATCGTTGCAGACAAGTTCGGGGTAACATCATGTGTTGACTGGTGCAGTAGTGCTTTTGAGCATTCACCAATATCGATGGAGACTTTATATATGGCAAAGCTGCACCTTGTCCAACAAAGCTGGATTCATTAGTATATATGGCAAAGCTGCACCTTGTCCAACAATTTGTTGATATTGAAAAGTAAGTTTATAACTTCTTGTAAGGTTGGTAGGAAATCTAGTACATGTGTTAGAAATAATTATCAAAATAGTAACAATGGCTGAATTTTATGGACAACGATTTCTTGCTAATAATAGTACTGTTATGAACGAGATTATGTAGGCACATATATACAGTCAAAGTTGAATAGCATTGAGAAATATATGCTGTGAATGCTAAATCTTCACATAATTAACAAACTGATTAATGAGTTACCTCGTGAAATTGATTTGATTTTCAGGTTCGAAGAACATCTTAGCATTCTTCCTTTGTCAGCCATTGAGGTGTTGTTGTCAAGTAATGAATTACGAGTTGAATCAGAAGATGCATTATTTGATTTTGTTATAAAATGGGCCAGAAACCATTATACCAGTATTGAAGAAAGGAGAGAAGTTTTGAGCAACAGGCTATGCCAGTTAATACGTTTTCCAAATATGAGCCATCACAAACTCAATGATATTGTTTTCTTACAACGACTTGGACGGTGTATGTGCGTTAAAGGCAGTACTAGAGGCATTTCGTTTGAAAGAGCAACCACCTTACAAAACATGTAATGAAAGGTATTACACGCATCTCCCAGTTACTGTCGTGGAGTTTGATACCCCAATTCGGGAGTGCACGGTATTTTGGAACATAGATGAAGCTCAGCAAATGCCGCTGTACAGTCAACAATTCCGATTTGGTGGTGCAAAATTTCAATTTCGGTGCGATCCTCTTGAACCTGTAGATGGATTTGAGCTAACGATTGGCATTGTGATCTCCTTGTGACGACGAGGAAAGGCTCGGCAATATAAATGAATTGTCTATCCCGCGGTGGCGGGCTTTCCGACGCCAGTAATAACTGGCCACTCCGTCATCTTACCCTAGAACGGGTTTACTTGCCTGTATTTTTTGACATCCTTGACTTGGATGACATGCATTTCCGGTTACGGCTGACATTGAGGAAAGTTTTTGGTTGAGAGGAAAAGGAGCTATTAGCTTTAGCAGTTATATATTTTTTGAGTGGTCCTAATGACTAAGAACATGTGTTAATTCTTAAGAGAATATATGTTCCAGGCGGAGGGATCCTTGTCCCACAAACAAAAGAGTCCTCATACATCAATTTGATGTGTTGGCAAGCGGTGACAAAATAGATTATTATTATTATTATTATCTATATATTTATTATAAACCAAGAATTTTGAATTGAACTTGATTTAATATTATTAGTGTTTTGCAATTTCGCATACTGCAATTTGTTATGTATATAATATATTTAGAATTTTTTTTTTTTTTTTTTTTTTTTTTTTTTTTTTTTTTTTTATTTTAATATTAAAAATAATTTCATTTGAATAATATTATTAAAATTTTATTACTTTTTCATTAATGGCTGCTTGGGTGAAGCTTTTCATAAATAAGTCTATTGCACTGCATAATTATCAATATGGCACAATATATATATTTAAATGCGAAAGAAATTCGCGGAAATATTTTACTTTATTCAATTTATTTTATATATATATATATTATCATTTCAAATTATAACAAATTGATACTTTTGACAATACAATTATTCAACTTAATTAAATCAAAATATTTCGGCTCAAATAAATAAAATCATAGGGTGCATGGAATCAGCATGTGTGTTTCTGCATTTTTAATGAAATAACTATATCAATGATGTTCCACTCCATTTTTAATGATAATATGGCCATATGCATTACATGAAAATTCATATTTCAGCACCACAAATTAACAATTCCTACATCAATTGGTATTATAATTATAGAAATGTAGGTTTGACCTTATTGGAAATGGAGAGAAATGCCAGTTACACGAAAAGAGAAACAAAATTACATGTGACCCAAGTTAATTCATGGGGTTTTGATACATTGTTTTAATCTATTTGTTATAATCGATAGTCCCCTCTATTGGAATCGTTGGATTAATCAACCTTTTTAATCATAAATTTCAATCATAGGGTTGGCAATTGAAGATACTGGCATATTATTCATCGTCCTCTCTAATCAATGGATGATTTTGATAAATTAACTTCCATTTCGATAAATAGTTTATTTAGGAGAGAATATAACTTCTTTCATATTTAAATTGCTTAACGTTTCGATCCACAAACTACGATTATCATGTAACAGTCAAGCCATTTAAATATGAAGGCAATTTCATTCTATTAAATACTTTACCGCTTAAGAACAATGAATAATGTGAGTGGTTTAATTTTTATAGAAAGTATTAAATGGTTTTCTTTTTCAAATTTTAGGGCATTTAATCAAGATATTGAACTAAATATATAATGTTGGAATTGAATTTTTTGGCCTGGGATTTTACATATATATATACTTTTGATTGAACAGTTTGGTTTGTTTTCCTTTCCATTTATATAAAATTATGCTATTGATTTTTTTTTTTTGTTAGTACTTGCGTTTTGCCAAAGTGAAATATTTATGGATACAAATTATGTTCTTGTTTATAAGCTTTAAATTTTGTTAATGCGCACTTGCATGTTTGCCAAAGTGAATTATTTAGGGATATGAATTCATACAGTGCGTGAGAAGAAAACCTCGGATTGGTATCATGATTTATAATTTATTTATTTTATTTATGTGCTAATATATAAACCTATGATTTATAATATATTTACATTTATTTACATATTAAATAGTGTAAATTATAATTTAAATAATATAAATGATTTTATTGTTTTTAGTGGGTACATTAATATGTTTTATGAAAATATATTTTTTTATTTATTTTTATTAAAATCAATCTTTATTTATTTATATATAGATGCTTGATATTTTTATTTACTTTTATTAAAATCAATATTTCATTTTATTACATATATGATAAATTAATGAATTAACGATTATTAAATAATAGCCAATAGGTATATATTATTAGTTATTATGAACATGCATAATTAGTTATATTATACAAAGAGTGTTATAAGACTTCCATTTATTTTAATGATTAGAAAATATCGTTTCATGAGTGTGGTGTATTTTTAGTATGGGGATTTTTAAATAAGCGTTTTATATATGTGTGTATAGAAATTTAATGAAAGTTTATGGGTGGGAGACTTATTTAGAACAACTAAAAATCATTATTTAATAGGAACACATAGTTTTTTATTAATGTATTTAGAACAAGTACAATACATCACATGAGTTCAAAGTTGCTATCTTTGTGACAAATGAAACACTTTGTTATATTTTCTTCAAAACATGGAGAAAACTTTATTTCCATAATGTGTGGAACATGAACCAAACTTGTCATGTGACAAACATAACCCAATGTTGTAATATAAAAAGTAAATTCAAAGTTGCAATATGAGTAACATAGTATTGTTGTAATGTGACCATCATAGACCACAATATGCATAATGTGATGAACATATATCCCATCATAGCTCAGATGCATCGGTTACATTTTGACAAACATAGTAACATAACAAGGTTATGAACCTAGCCCTATTTCAGAATGTGATATAAACATGGCTTTAATAGAGCAAAATTATTGAAAATTTACTATTATCACAATGTGATGTGAAAAAATATCTAACATCATAATGTGTGAAAGATTTTCAAAATATAGCAGTAATATGAAAACAGCAATATACGTGGTCACAATGTGACAAATATCCTAATGTCATGGCGTGTGAGAAACATTTGTAAAATTTCACAATATGACAAACATATCAACCCCCAATGCGGCTCTTAATGTCAGCAATGTCACAAACATAAGCTAACATTACACAATGAGATGACAATTCCTTGACGTTGTAATGTGACAGACATTACCCAGTATCAAAATGTAATAATCCTATTCTAATTCCATAGTGTGTTAAGAAAAAACGCTATGTTGCAGTGTGATGACCATAACCTTATGATGTGATGTAGCCGGAACAAAGCTTGATGTCACAATCTAACAAATAAAACCTTATCATCATTGAAATGTGACAATAAACCATGGATAACCACAATAAACATTGTCCAACATGGTTAACCATAATAAACATGGCCCAACATGGTCTCGATGTCATAATGTGTCAAACATTTCCTAATCATGTGATGAACATGTCTGAATGATTGACTGTGAACATTTCCCTATCTGTGAAAATTTAACAAAAGTAGCCTACTTGTGGCTTGATGAAAATAGTAATGTTGATAGCATTGTATATCTGGACATCCTCATCAATGATGTTGATAATATCGTTGTGTGATAGACATATCCCTGTCATAGTAAGATTTGAACATATTTATGTCATTGCAAACATAGTAATTTCATAATGTGACAAACATATCTATATTATCACAATGTGATCAACAATGGCGCACGTGGTATACATTTTGAAAAAACATAACTCAAAATCGTCATTGTCACATTTTGACAAACATAACTTATGTAAGGAGGTTATAGACCCACATTTCTTCTAGAATGTGACAAACATTGCTTTGTCGTCGTAAAGTGACAAACAATGTGATGTGAAAATTTATGGCCGATGTAATGTGATACAAATTTCCTAACATCATAATGTGTGAAGATTTCAAATTTGTCCTGTATGAAAGCATATCCTTACCATTAGTCACAATGTGACACAAATATCTAATGTCATAATGTGAGAAATTTGTAGAATTGTAATATGAAAACATAACTCATTGTGTCCCAAATGCCCGGGCTTAAACAACCTAATGTTTGGTTATCCATCATGGTTAATGTTTGGTTAACCAACATGCTTAACCTAATGTCTGGTTAACCATTGCTAGATAGAGTCGATCTCAATAGGCTGGTGAAATTGATTGCTGAAAAAAGTATCATTGTTGAAAATATGAGATTGCCTAACCAAGGCTAACCACAATAAACATGGCACATTTGGTTTATGAAAATCAACATGGTGTGATGTTGTAATGTGTCAGAGCATTTCCTAACATACATGATGTGACGAACATATACAAAGCGATCCAATGCGAACATTGCCCTACATGCTTGACAATTTAACAAAATGGCCTCATAGTAATGTGATGAAAATAGTATTGTTGAAATGTGACCAACATATAGGACATCATAATGTGATGTGTGTACTTGTATGGATTTTGTGGCGTGATGAACCTTATCCTTGTCGTATAGAATTTGATGAACATAACCTAACGCCATAAAATATTACATGAATTTCATAATATGACAAACATATATAGATGTTGCAATGTTATGAACATATACAAATGTTGCAACAAGACGAACAAATATGTCGATCATAATGTGACTAACATAACACTTTCATCACAATGTGACGTCAATTTAAGTTCGACACATTGCGATGAACATAGCCTTGTTGTCATAATTTGGTGAACATATCCCTTTCATTGCAATGTGATGAACATATATATTTCAAACCGTATGTCACAATGTGACAAACATATACCTTACGCCGACGTAATGAACATATCCCCTACTTCATTAGCAATGGGATGGACATAAATGGATATACAATGTCCTACATACGTGAGAATGTGATGAACATATACACATTGCAATGTGATGAACCTAACTTGTTACAATCTGATGAAGATAGTGTCTGGCATTTGTGATTGGGCATATGCATGTCATGGTAAACATAGTAATGTCACAGAATTTGACAAACAATGGCGATGAACCGCAGTACTTTCATATTGAATTGGCGGTAGACAAAGGTAATGTTGTAATGTGATAAAACATAGTAACGTCGGTGGCGACAAACATATATATGGATGATTTGTCGTGCAATGGTGGGTGAATTTCCGTACTGTCATTCGTGATATTGCCAAACATTTTCAAATGGCAATCTTTACGGCCAGTCGCGATCTTGTCACAATGTAATGTACAAACTGTTAATACAAAAATGTGACAAACGCAACCCTACATTACCAGCAATGGGGCGAATATTTCACAGTTGCAGTATGATGAACCGCTGATATGTGGCGTTCATGTTTCATACCTCATTATGTTACAGCTCTTTCCTTTAGACATTTTAATGAACTTCATAAGCGTCTCAATGGCGTACGCGGGCTTCGTCCTTAACTATGTAATGAACGCTGTGATTGTGATATCGTGCATACGGCGTCCTGGATGTTCAAACATTTCAAAGCGTTACAATGTAATGAACGCCTTATTGCTATGTGGTGCCGCCAACCTAATGTCGCAATGTGATGTAGTAACCCCTAGCAACACAATGTGACAAACACTTCCAAATGTTGCTGGCGAACATAACCCCTTGTTGCTATTTGATGCATAGAACCTAATGTGACGGGCATAGCTAACATTGCAATGACATACATAGCCCATTATTACCTTCATACAATAAGTTATACATTTATGTTTTATGCTTTGAATTTATAAAATTACATTAATTGTTCAATTATTTAATACATTTAAATACTTGGCCATTTTATTGTTTATACATTAATTTAAATATCATTGATGTATTATTTAATTAATATGTCAATACAGTAGTACATTAGTAATTATTCTATCAATGTATTAATACATTATTAGCTATTTTTTAATTAACCCATTACATTAAAAATAAATTATTAAAAAAAAAAAAAAAAAAAAAAACAATAATAAATTTATTTATTTACATATTAATACATTAATTAATAGATCGTTAATATATTATTTCATTTATTTAATATCACATTAATGTATTTTGCATTACTAATGTATTACTTTATAATTAATTTAGTAATAGATACAATCCATTAAATGTAATGTTTAAATTTATTTTTTAATATTTTTTTTTTTTTTTTTTAAATTAAATTTAAATTTATAAATTAAGTTGAAATGTATTAATGCTTTCTTAATACATTATTAGCTTATTAGCCATATTTTCAATGTATTACTTTATTAATGTGCCAAAGTTGTTATTTAATGTAATGTGGTTATTTATATTTAATTGAGTTGTGCAGTGATGAATATTGTAGATGAATTCAAATAAAAATGTAATATATATTATTGTTATGTATATAATAATGTTATAAAGTAATTTTAATATATTTTTACTTTATTACTATATTTTATTTTGTTTAACTTGCTATATTATTTAATATTTATATTAAGATATTTATTAATTTCATTAATACATTCTATTATACATTAATGTATAAATAATTTAATTTATACATTGTAATAATATATTACTTTAGTATTAATCAAATTAATACTGTTATATCTATAAAATAGTTTTCACATTAATGTTTACACAATATTTTTGTTTTATTACTGTATATATTAATTTATATATCATTAATGTGCTTGTTGGCTGAGTAATACAAATTTACTTTGGTTTATTAATGCATTATCTTGTAATTTTTTAATACATTGTTAATATTTTATTACTTTATTAATATTTTATGCGTATTAATGTATATAAAAAAATTAGTGATATCTTAATATAATAATATAATGCAATTAATATATATAAATAATGTTTATTGTATCAATGCTACAATATAATAATATAATACATTAATGTACTTCAATGTAATAATAATACAATACATTAATGTATTATAAATCAATACTTTATGCAAATTTTATTATTATTGTGACCATATTGCAATATAATACATTAATGTGTTATAAATGTGTTTTTATTTATTCAAATTTTATTATTATTATAAATACATGTAATGGACACATTATAATAAATACATTATAATATTTTTTATTTTATTATAATAGATACATGTAATGCTTTATTATATTATTAATTTTATTAATATCTTTATTATTTATTATTTTATTTTTCCTAAATTTATTTCTTGTATAGTCTTTTGTAATTAATTAATTTATTATTATTATATTAATTTAATAATGTATTTATTTTTAAACTTATTTTATTTATGCTATATTATTTTTTCTATTTTATAAATAATTTATTTTAAATATTTTATTAGGTAATCAATTGATAATTAATCATTTAATTAATAAATGTGGTCTAATTTCTAATTAATTAATTTTATTAATTAAATAATAAAAATAATTTGTTATTATTTAATAATTATAAATAAATAATTATTAATTGATTTATTATTAAATTTTATTATTAATTGATTATTATTTAATTCTGTGAATTTATTAATAAAATATTACACATTTATTTATTATTATTATTTTTAATAAATTATTTAATTAATAATAATGCTATTAAAAATTAAATAATTTTCATTTAAAATAATAATTTAGTAATTACAATGTAATTGGTATTACGTTTAAAATGTATAAATGTGTTTATGGTTGTGGCCATGCATGTTGGCCATCAACTAGCAACAAACACTTTAGAAGTAGAAGTGAAAGTTTGATATGTCACCGATCGGCTAATTAAAAAAGTGGAAGTAAATACGATCAGTATATAACCACTGAGTTGATACCTAATGTAAGATACACATAATATTATCATTAGGGCTCCTGATACTTATGAAATGAGAGTTAGTTTAAAATATGCTGTGGTAAAATTACATTCATGAAGTTAATTTACATGGTTTTTTTAATCCACATGGAATAAGTGTAGGATGACATTACCTCCTCATACTAATCATGGAGAACAGGATTCTAAATTTGGGACTCTTGTTGTAAAGAAGGGGTGTATACCTGGTGGCTTTTGCTAGTCTTGTAAAAATAGATTATCGAAAATGCAATAGAGTGGGTACTAATAGTTAGAAACACATGTATTGCTTAGGTGAATCAAATCTGAAGGTGTTATGTTGTGACTTCTACAAAATATGTATTTATTATTGTATATACAATGAAAACGAAAATATCCACTTTAATTAAATTATAGAAATGAAATAATTGCAATGTTTAAAAGGTCATTGTTCCCTCATGTGCTTTTTTTATGTGTAATCACTCCAATCTTTAATATCAACTTAGAGGTGACCATAATTAAAACACGATGTCCATTTTAATTAAAATGTTACAGATATCAACTTTATATAGAGAGATGTATAATTACTTTAATGCTTAATATTCCCTTGAAATTTGTCATAAATAAAATATAAGGATTGAATAGATACAGACATTGTAGACCTATAAGGATGCAACAAAATCATTCAAATGTGGACAACATAATGATTAAGTCCTAAAATAATTATTTTGCATGTGGTCAGATGAAAATCATTGGAGATAAACTTCATTGATTATCCGAGGGAACCCCTCTATAATGGTAAGCTCTAATTAAATGAAAAAGTTATTCAAAATGAGATGCCATGGTGCAATTTCACAACTGTACTAACGCTATACTCAAATATATAGACCCTCTTTTCCAAAGGATCTCCATAAATTTATCCATGATCATTCCAAGGTATTTGGAAATATTCCTAAGGTCCACTTCAAAATGTAGAGATTAGAATTTAAGCCAATGGGAATAAAATTCCATAGAATAAAAATATTTTACCTTGAAAATCTAAAAATATTATAGAAATTATATAAAATTCTTAGAAATTTGAATACTTGAAAACATTTCCAAACATTTTACATTTTCATATTGAGAACTAGTAAGATTAGCACAAGTTCAAATATAAATTTCAGAAATGTAATTATCCACCTTTAAGGGTCTTCCACCTACTAGATATCACAACCATGTTACTCATTTGTAAACAAGAATTGTACCATCTAAAATTAGGCCTTACACATATCCATATGCACAAAATAGTGATATTGAGTGTATAATTCAAGAAATTTTTGAGACCAACATCATTCAATGTAGCCAAAGTGCTTCATATTCATCAATAGTGATGGTTTAAAAGGGTTTATAATATGTGTCAAATTATAGAAATGTCAGACCATTTTAAAATATATAGGATTTTTTTATTCTAGCTTTTTATGAATTGTGGTGATGAAACAGAAAGAATGCATGTTTTCCAGGATATTAACTTTTTTCCAAATGAGGAAACATGAAAGAGATGTAAAATAAAACAACATTTTAGCTAATGAGGAAGCTAATGATATAGAATTTTGGTGAATTTTAGCTTTACACTAATTATTGGTAGAGAGCTAAACTCAACGATGAATTTTAGCTTTACTAATTATTGAGTAAAGCTAAAACTCAACATGTTGACATAGTCTTAAAATTATTGGAATATCAACCACTATATGTGAAATATTCCAAGTGTGCCTTGAGTTTGAAATAGTGTAATATTTGCATTATATTGTATTTCACAAAGGTTTCAATGTGTATATTGAAACATTTTATTTATATTTCAAACTTGTATCTAATTATCAAGGTATATATTTACTTTTTTTATTTATTTCCAAGCTATTTGGGTGTTTGTTTCCTAACCGGAAATGTCGCCACATCAACATGAGAGGATTAGCTTAGGCATAATTCCTAATTATACATCACACCATTTCGAATATGGATCCATCATATTTTCTCCCAACTATTGTAACATCCCCACTATAATCCTCATTTTAATTAATGCATATTATATATATGAATATGGCTATGGAAAAACAATGTAATATGTGAATTTTATTTCTAATTTTAATAAATATAATGTGATAACAATTGTTGGGGATATGGGAAGATATGGGGGCTGACTTATCCATAAGAAAGGGAATTTCTAGGAGTGTCTAACTGGGGTCCAAGGAGGAAATTAATTTTGGGAAAACCTCCTATTTTTTGGTTGAGTGTATGAGAGCACAATCAATGAATACATGTCACGGGGTAGGTGTAGAGGTTACATCCATAGTTATTGGGAGAATGGGGTTTTAGTACAATCAACATTAGGCATAGTGAGAAGTCAACTGCCTTGGAAAAATAGAGGAAATTGGTATGGGGGAGAATAAACAATTTTTCACATGGAGTTTTTCAATGAACAACAAGGGAGAGAAATGAAAAACAGGACTAGAGCTAGACCAAGATGGATGGGAAATTTCTGGAGCATGTTGGAGAATGTTTGGAGCACTTTGGACCTAAGGATTGAAGAGAGAGGTTGTCAGGATTAAAGTGTAACACTTGGGTGAGGTGCATTGGAACACCAATTTCTTGTTATTGTGTTTCCTATTAGTTTTCCATGGTACTAAGTTCCCTTGAGTTTGTAGTAGTGAGATTCATGTTTATCTGTGTACCCCGAAAAATGACTGGAACACCTAATAGAATGAGATAAGTGAAGGGTTACATTCCTTGGGTTGGGAAGGTCAAGGGGAAGAGATATGGAGGAAATTGGGGATAGTTGTAGGATAATACCAATGGGTTGTGGGGTTTTGAGATGTGATTTGACTATGAGAGGAACCCTTCTCTTGTTTATTCCTAGCGCCAACTCTAGGGTGACTTTTTCTTGAGATTTGGAACAACAAGTATATGGTTGGGTGGAATGTCCTTCCTAGGTAGTTGGTTGCACAAACATTTTTAAAAACATAATTGTTTATCTATTATTGAGTTTTCTTATGAGTCTTATGGATATGAGAGTGTTTTTATATGCTATTTTATATTATTTATTAGCTTAATTCATGTTCATTTAGAATTTTGTAGATGAATTTAATTATGGGTATCAAAATCTACTTAAACATGTTTAATTTGTAGTTGGTAAGCTACGAGAAATGAACTAGCAAGAAACAAATCGACTTTATGAGTATTTTCTGCAAGTAATGTTCATCGGTTAAGTTGGAGGACGTTATAAAATGGTATCATAGTTGCAGATTCAAACAATGAGCCTGTATGGGCCAGACTCAACATGTAGAAGCTAAAATTGTAGAGTTAAATTTTATGGAATGCTTGCAATGTGGTTCTCATATTTTTCCTCGAAAATGTGTGAGAAGATTGCTTGTAATTTTGGTTAATTCAAGTTTAGGAGTTAAAAACCACATTCTAAATATGCATGTGTTGGGATTGTAATTAGTCGAATTATTGAATTTATATTTTATACAGGAAGAATTGGGTGAAATTGGGCAAAATCCACAATTTTTCCAGTGAAATTCGTTGTGAATTCGACATAAGAGTGTTGAATTTTGGGTGTAGTGGTCGAGTTGATACACACTAGGCCTAAGATGGCTAATATAAATCTATTTTAGACTTCATTGTGTCTCTCGTAAAAATAATTTTTTGAATTATGCAATTCTAGAAAAAATTGAAATTTGGGAAAATTTGGGTATTTTTCCATACATGACGCTAGTATGAAATGGAGGCCACATGGAAGTGACATGGAAGAGGTGGCACAGAATTCCACAATTTCAATTCCATGGTGGTATTTGGTTGTATGGTGGCAAGTGACGTGGGAGCCACGTGAGGCAGTGGTATAATCAATATTGAATTGATGACCTTTTTTATTAGCTAAAAGGTGCAATAATATTTTCCAATATTGAATTGAGATCAGATTATCATCAAGTGAGGATAATTTAACATGACATCAACAAGACAACATTAAGAAAAATATATGTGCATTACGAATCCACAGTAGTTCCATTTGGGCTATCAAATTCCCCAGTTGTTTTTATGTACCTAATGAATGGAGTGTTCAAAGAATACATGGATAAGTTTGTAATTTTTTTCTTGGATGATATTCTTATAGACTCCAAGAAATAACAAGAGCATGAGAAACATTTAAGAATGTTTTTTAAGGTTTTACGTGATTATAAATTGTGTGCCAAACAAATTGTGTGCCAAACTAAGTAAGTGCATCTTTTATTAAAATAAGATTCACTACTTGGGGAATATTAACTGAGCAGAAGGGATAGTAGTTGATCTTGCGAAGATAGAGACCATTAGAGGATGTCCAAAACCAAGTAATTTCACATAGGTCATATATTTTATGGATCTTTCAAGTTATTACCAAAGATTCATAAAGGGGTTTTCAAATATTTCAAGCCCAATCAATTATTTTCAAAAGAAGGGGGTGAAGTTTAAATCGACTCCCAAATGTGAAGAATTTTTTTAGAAGTTCAAGGATATTTTTACAAGTGCACATATCGTGACGATTGCAAATAAAAATGAAGATTTTTAAGTTTGCACTAATGCATGCAAGGAAGATCTTGGTGGAGTCCTCAGTAAAAAGGATCATGTAGTACTCTATAGGTCCCATAAGTTAAAAGAGTGTGAAAGGAATTATGCTACACATGACATGGAATTAGAAGCCATTATTCATGCATTAAAAATGTGGAGACAAATTGAGTTAAGAACATAACTCTTTGGTCTAAATCATTCATTTTTACAACCAACATTAAATGCCAAACAAACTAGATGGCTCAAATTTCTGAGTGAATATGATTTTTAAATTAAGAATATAAAAAGAAAGGAAAATCAGGTGGCCAATGCACTCAACATAAGATCTCATGAAGTACATATTTCATCCATTAGCATGTTCATCACTGATTTAAAAGGAAAATTTTTAGAGGAAACAAATATAGATCAGTAATATCTAAACTTAAAAGAGACATTACAACGAGACAATTTAAAGAAGAAATTTTATTATTACGACCTAAAAGACAATGGAATCCTCATGTGCAAAGGAAAAATATATGTTCCTAATTCAGGAGAGATGAAAAATATTGTATTGATGGAAATGGACCCAAGATATCATACAACAATTGCAGCTGTAAGAAGCCAATAATTTTGGCTAGGAATGAAGAAATAAGTGACTAATTATATAGTCATGTGTCTAGAATGTCAAAATATGATGACAAAGAATAGACATCCAACAAGTGTTTTATTGTCATTTTTCTTTCTTGAGTGGAAATGGGAAGTGGTTACAATTTATTTCATTACAAATCTATGCATTATAGTGAAGCAACATGATTCCATCATGGTGGTAGTGGATAAATGAACAAAATATCCATATTTTATTCTTGTGAAGAAAACACACAAGGCAAAAAATATTGTCCATTCTGGCATACCAAGCGCTAGGAGCTTGCTTGAGTCCATATAGGGCTTTCTTTAATCTGTAAACGTGAGTGTCTATGGAATCTACCTCAAACCCTTGAGTTTGTTCAATATATACTTCTTCTTCGATTTCTCCATTGAGGAAAGTCATCTTTACATCCATTTGATGTAAGTTCCATCCCATGGAGGCAGCAAGAGATATGATATCTCTATTGGAAGTATATCTAGCAACCAGAGCAAATTTTCCATCATAATATTCTCCCTCCTTCTGGGAGAACCCTTTAATTATGAATCTTTCTTTATATTTATCCACGCTTCCATTTGTTGCATGTTTGATATTATATACCCATTTTGAAGTTACCACTGATTTTTCTTTAGGTCTTGGGACAATTTCCCATACATAATTTTTCATAATGGCTTGGTGTTATTCTATCATAGCTTCTTTCCATTGTTCCTTTTTAACTGCTTCTTCAAATGTGGTAGGTTCTTCATCTAGAAGCTTTGTCATATATGCTACATAACTTGAGAATCTTTTAGGATTTTTACTTTTTATGAATGTCCCTTTTGGAACATTGAGTCCTTATGCGTCTTGTAAGGTAGCTTCAAACCAATATGGTCATTTCTTGGTCTTAGGTACGATATTTGAAACAATGGTTTCACATGGTTGCATAAGATGATGAGGTTGTTTATTTTCATCATTTTGGTTTTCTATGCTTTCTTCAATAGGTTCTTCAATCTCTTCTTCTTCTATAGTTTTGTTTGTGGATTTATTGAAAGCCATCTTTTCATTGAATGTTACATCTCTTCTAATTTTGATCGTATGTTGTTCTAGAATATAGATTATATAAGCCTTGGATGAATATCTATATCCCATGAATATTCCTTTCTTTCTTGAGGGTTCTAGGTTGTTCCTTTTATCCTTGGGAATGTGAGAGTAAACATGACATCCAAATATTCTTAGGTTTTCAACATTAAGTTTCTTACTTGAGAAGGCATATTCTAGAGTAATGTCCTTTGATATGTGGTGAGGACTTCTGTTCTTCACATATATTGCATTCATGGTTGCTTCTCCCCATAAGAACATGGATATGCCTTGATCATTTAGTAGTGATTTTATAGTTTCTTCGATAGATCTGTTATTTCTTTCTGCTACTCCATTTTGTTGAGGGTTATGAGGAAAAATTATCTCCCTCTTGATCCCTGTCGATTTGCAGAATGAAACAAACTCCTTTGATGTGTATTCTCCTCCATTATCTGTTCTTAAGGTCTTGATCTTCTTGTTCGTGAGTTTTTCTATTTATTCTTTGAATTCTTGAAACTTGTTGAATACTTTGTCTTTTGACTTCAATATATATAACCAAGTCTTTCTTGAATAATCATCTATGAAGATTACATAGTAAAGAGATCCTCCTATAGATATCACTTGCATCAGAACACAAACATCTGATTGTATTAGATCTAGAATCTTCTTATATCATTGTTGCTACTTGGAAATGGTTTCTTGATATTCTTTCTAAGAGCACAACCATTGCAAATTCCTTCATGTGTAGACTGCAATTCTGGTATTCCTTCAACCATCTTTCTAAGAAAAGGTAATTCTTGATAATTAATATGAGCGTACCTTCTATGCCAAATTTCATTTGGATCGACCTTGTCATGTACGAGAGATTCTTCATTTTGTTCTAGTAGTCTATAAAGATTTCCTTCATGACTTCCAATAACCCTAGCATTCTCTATGTTGGAGTATTGATGCCATGATAACACTTTTCCATCCATGAAAGATATTCTATTTCCTTTGTCTTCTAGACAAGATATGGATACAAGATTATTTTCTAAACTAGGTACATGTAAAACATTTCTTAAGTGAACATTGTTACATGTTTTCAACTTGACGGATGCTTGTCCAAATCCTTCCACTAGGTAAGTGCTTTGACTCCAAGCTCTACCTTGTACAAGGTATTCTTCTCATTTAGATTCGAGAGTCTAGCTTGATCTCCCTTCATGTGCCTAGAATCTCCACTATCGATTATCCACATGCCATCTTCAACTGTTCCAGTGAGTGATGAGTAGTGTATAAGACTCATCGTTTCACTCATGTCTTTGGTTGACTCATAGTTGGTCATGCTTTGGTCCAAAACTTCAAATTTGACATTTTTGTCTTCTCAGAGAACCAAAAGGTGCACTGAACTAGGGTTCATTTGAATATCTTCTCTTTGAGAGAGATGTTCCATCATAAGGTGCCAGATTTGGGATTCAGGGTTTCTGCAACTGCTCATGCTAGTAACCCTAGTGGCAGTCTCTTGGAAGTTGCTCCTTCTAGTAACCCTATAGGAAGTCTCTCAGCGAGTTCAATATCCCAATGGCTATGTTTCCTTCTAGCAGTTATACTGAATGAAGGAGGTGTGGGCCCATAACCTATTAGAATATGAATGAATGTGCTTTTTTTACCATTCACAATATCACTATTGTCACCCAACCATAGGTTGGATCCACCCTCCGAGCACCTTGACCTTGAAAGAGAGAAGAATCTTGGTAGCAATACAATAGCCAAGAAAGGGTAATGCACCAACCAAGAAGTAACCAATGTTGATCAGAGAGTTCCACCCAAAATTGGCGCAACACCTTCCCCAGGACTTGCGCACAAGACTACCAAACTATAGTGTGCACAAGTGACTTTTGCAATTATGAGAGTGTACCAAATAAGAGATTAGTGCCTTGTATTTATAGTACTCTTAAAAGACTTTCCTGGGCCAATTTCTCTCTCTAGGTACTAATTAATTCATATTTATTATCTCTCTTCAACCAACATCTCATTTAGGGTTACTTTCATTTCATTGCTTTCTTTCGGAACATTCTATTCTTGTCAAAGGTCACAATAGAGGATGATACCTCCCAAAGCTACCATAATATCAACACATGGGCCCTCAACCAAGTAACCAGGGTTTGTTTGGGGCCTATCAAAACAACAAGCATTCAATGATTTGAAGCAACGCTTCTTCTTATACCCAATGATCTCATTACCCGACCTGCAACAACCCTTTGAGATCAATACATATGCTTCAGACTATGCTATGGGTGCAGTCCTCACTCAGCATGAACACCTTGTGGCATATCATAGTTAGACACTATTAGATATTGTCTATAAGAACCCTACTTATGAAAAAGAAATGAATTGCATTATGAAATCCTACTTCTAGTGGATAAATTACATTCTCGAGAAGGGGACAATCATCCATACCAATCATAATCCAATGTGGTTCATGCATACACAAGGAAAATTGTAGAATGAACACCATCAAGATTGGGTTACATACCCTTAGTAAATCCATCTCAACATCAAGTATAAGACAAGAATCACCAACCGCATCATTGATTTCCTAAACCACCCTCCATTTGCATCACTCCCCACGGTGTTAAAATCCTATGGCCACGAGACCTATGGATGGCCCTAACTCTATGAGAGTGATAGTCACATCACTACCACCTACGAGATGTTGAGAGAAAACATGGTTGTCATTGATTTCCATCTTCTAGATAGGTTTTTGCTCCATTTGGGCCATTTTTGTGTTCCATCAAGTTAGTGAGTGAAGCTAATTTGGGAATCCCACTACGGTCGAGTGCAGGACACTTCAACATAGAAATGACAATGAAAATTTTGCAGCAACACTTATATTGGTCGAAACTTTGACATGATGTCAGTAGGTATATCAGGTCCTTCGCTGCCTATGCCATTTCCAAACTAACCATTAATAAAAAGGGCATGTACACACCTCTGTGTACTCCTGAAATTCCCTAGGAATCCATCTCGATGGACTACATGTCAGGCCTTCCATCAACCAAGCGGGGAAATGATTTTTTTTGTTGTTGTGGTTGAAAGTTTTTCTAAAATGGAGATTATGGACGCCTGGAAGAAGAGCATCACCACAGAGGCTGCTAGCATGATATTCTTCGAACAAGTGTGGATACATTTTGGGATAACACAAAACATCATCTCAGATCCAGAAAATCGGTTCCTCAACACATTCTAGTCAAACCTCTCGTCACTCCTGGACACCAAGCTCACGAAATATGCTACCATCCACCCCCAGGTAGATGGACAAACAAAGGTCATATACTGGATGATCATTTATATACCGTGCATGTGAAATTCCAAGAATATTCGCACATGGGATGAGAGTCTTCCCTATGTTCATCAAAAATAAAACAGAGTGATACCTAACACAACCAACTACAACCCCTTTCAGGTGGAGTTGATATTTCAACCATTAGGTCCCATGGATGTTGTGCTACCCCTTGCGAACACCCAGGAAGACTCATCACATGCTAAAAATGAAGCCAACAAATCTACCTAGTTCATTGAGCAGATCCAACACATCCATAAATAAGTTCAATCTAGTTTACAGAAGTCTAATGCTAAGCACAAGCAACACCAGGATAAACACCAGGTGCCACACAAGTTTAAGGTTGCAGGTAAAGTTTGGTTTCACTTCCAGAAAGAACACTTTATGGGGATCCATGGGAACCTTTGTCCACTCCACTATGGACCTTACACCATCACCAAGGCTATGGAAGACAATTCTTTTGAGCTCAACACTCCCCCCTTCTTGGATTTCACCCAATAATTAATGTCGCCCTCCTTGAGCCATATTTTTTACCATTATTGGACACCTCAAAGATAGTAGAACAGTTGACACCAATATATATCAACCCTGACTACATGGAACAAACATCCATTGATCATATCATGTAGACACAGGTCAAGGGCACTCGCAAACAAAATATTCAACTTTATTGGGTTCTCAAGGTAGGGTATCTCCTGCAACAAGCAAAGTGGCTTACCCGAGGCCAAATTCAATAGAATTTTCCTCATTTAATGGGGGAACTCAATGTAATGGAGACAATTGTTTCCTAAGGAGGGAGGATTGATCCAGGTGGATATCGAAGGCCACCTACCTCTTCTAGATGCCTCACATACAACTTTCATCTTCACAGTTACAATTTTCATCTTGGAAATGTGTTTCTATATTTTCGAGTCCTAAACTTCTGAGGCCATTATGAGTCCCTAAATTATGTCTCGTTGGAATTTTGAGGGGCTAGGTGTTAAAAACAACATGCCCTAACCCCTAAGAGAAGTTTCACTTCTCAGATATACCTTTCCAATGAGGTATCGAATGCCCCAAACAAATATCATATACAAAAGTTATGACCCCAAGAAGTTGATGTACCAACTTACCCCAATGGGGCCCACATGACTTTTGGTTCTTCATCTCCTAGGGTTAGGTTTTAGTATGTCTAGGTTTTTGGCATTCATGTTTTCTATAAAAAATCTTTTGGAGCCTTATTGTAGTCATGTTCTTGTGAATGAACATAGCCATCACATCTCTTCTCATAGATAAGCTGCGACCATTCTAGAAAGCTTGTTTCAGTCTGCATTTTACAATTTCAGCATATTTCTTTATTGAATAGAAGACAAGTTTTATTATATCTTTGTTATTGTTCATTGTATCTGTATGTTAATAATATATATATATATATATTCGTTTTGTTCTGCTAATAAAATCTAGATGAACTTTGATTTGGTAAGCCATGAATTATAACACCCTACAAGGAACGTGTAGTTGACCTAGGTGAGGGTACAATTTGTATAGGAGAGGCTATGTACAATGATGACCTTTTCCCACTATGTCCCCAAAAATGCTCCAAAACTCGAGGAGGATGCCAATAGCCAATGCTCCATCAGAATGTATATAAACAATTTCCAAAAATATCCACTTTAATAAAATAAATTCAAATCACTAGCATACCTAGCCTCTAACAAAATTGCATACATGTTTGGCATAATTAATAGGTTGGAGCCCATACTAGATTCCCCCACAAGGACATAATAATAATGATGAAAATTGTATCAATATTGTACTTATTATGAAATTTATTATAGACGATGCAACATTGATTGTAATTCATAATCTTAACTTGTGGTGTTTTATTTTAGGTCATATAATTGGTGGACCGTGCAATTTGTGAATTTAGTGGGGACAATGCCACCAAATAACATGTTTTTGACTATTTTGCATAAAAAATTAAGATTTTTCATGTAATATGTTTGCATATATAAAAAGGGTAATGGAATGAGTTAACAAGTCAACCAACTTAACTTTTTTTGTGAGTTTATTTTTTTCAAGTAGGAAAAGTGTTCGACAAATAAGACATTTCCATATAGTTAGAACACCTTAAGCATCCACCTACACAAACAAATGAAGGATCAATATAATAGTTTATTATGTGGTTATAACCTTTGTAGAGGGAAACAAAAGAAAATAACTTACATATGAGTTTCTCAAAATCGATATCGAGTAGAATAAGAATCCTAGAACCACGTTATCTCTAAAACATATCATGATCCACACATCAATATACTAATCAATATCAAGGATAATACGAAACCTAGAAAAACTTTAGTGATGAAGATAATAAGAAACCTAGAACCACTTTAATGATGAGGAGAAAAAGAATCATAGTACCACTTTATCTATAGAACATAGTGTCATATACACATTGCATTAATTACAAATGCATACTAAGAAGAACAATAAAGAAACACATTTTACCTAAAGATACATTACACGAAGTTGATCTTAACTATCTCCCACCTCTCTAAATATCCTAATACAAAGTTCCAACTTAATTTACACTCAATTTTGTAAAACTTTAGTGAATTGAGTCTTAGAAAAGGCCAAAACTTCTAAAGACAACATTTGATGCTTACAATTCCCATCAATAAGATAGAAACAATAACATCTCACAAATTTCTTCTCGAATTATTGAAAAATATCCATCATAAAAAAAAATTATCTACTTTTTCAATAACAAAAAAGTCTTATATTAGTATCATATAAAATTTCTTTTACATATCCATCTTCTGAAAACATTGCTTCCAAATCCCCTCAAAACAATTTTTTTTAGCAATCTATTTAGAATGTCTCCGAAGTGTCACAAAATACTCCATCCTTACATATAAAACCTTCTCTATTTTTCTGTGCCATTTTCAAAGAGACCAAAAAAATCATCCTTGTAACTAAAAGATTTATCATATGATCATTCATTCAAATATTTATGAACCATCTTCATTGACGCCTGTATACTATAAACCATCTTCATCCAAGACTAGAGCTTCCTTGGATAGCAAGTCTGCTTCTATGGTGAACCAACCTGGTTCACTATGTAAATATCCAAAATATTTGGAATATAAAGATATCCATAAGGATAATAATTAATATATATAAATGTATATGAAAAATATGAGATGATTATAATGAGAATGAGGGCTCACTTATATACCCACATAGGGGTTCCCTTGACCAATAGTCATGTCCTTTGAGACATGTCCTTTCATTATTAAATAATATTTCATTATTATTAATTATCATTTACTTATTATGTTATTAATATCTATTTTATATGTATATTTATGTTCATAACATTGCCTTCCCCTTAAAAATGCTTTGTCCTCAAAGCATAATCACTTGAAGGCTTCCCTTTTAACTTTTGTCTTCTCAAATCTTTGTGCTTGTAGTTGCTACTCTCACTGAAACATGATGATATAACCTTCAAATTCCCAAACTAATATGTTGCATCTTTTGGGGAGTGATCCATTCCAAATCTACTTTTATTGGAATTGTTTGATGATCAATCGTTCGGATGGGGATTCTCAAAATTCTTTAATAACTTCCTTGAAAATCAAAGTTATTAAAATAACCTTTTTTTTTTGTAACTTAATATACCTGGAATAAATAATATATTCTCTTTACTTTAACTATGAATGAACCCTTTTTATAATTCCCAATTGAATATATTTATATATGCTCTTTTTTTCTTTTGTTTTTTTTTCTCATGTCCTTTTTGAATAAATAATATATTCCCTTTACTTTAACTTTGAATGAACCCTTTTTATAATTCCCAATTGAATATATTTATATATGCTCTTTTTTCTTTTGTTTTTTTTCTTTTTATATTCTTTTTGAACTTTTT
>SNQJ01S0015402.1:113063-126643 GCA_010110895.2 Picea sitchensis | reverse complement strand
CGTTAAAGGTAGAATGACAAAGGGGGTCCAGAATGGAACCTTGGCTGTAGATCTAGGCGCGTAGATTCTGGCCATCCAGATTTTCCCGCCACTTAACGAAACACATATTTTCGGTATTTGAAACTCGCTATCCCTCCGAAGCTTCATGATTTTGTGTATCGTGATTTCCACACTCCTATGCAACTCCAAAGGTTTTTAAACCTTGTGCATGTTCTCCAGATCTTACGGTAGTGAGGATTCTCCTTTCCTCCCAAACAAATCCTAAGGCTCCAACACTTCTGGTTTTGAGTCCTCTCTCTCCCTGTGGCCATATACCACATCGACTGCAGTTTTATAACACCGCTACACCTCCTGAGCTTGGTAACATGGTCAAGTAACTCCTTGACACTGAGGAGCATTCAAAGGTCCAAAATTGGTCCTCCAGACACAATTTCTCCTCAAACCTTCGGTCCAAAGACCACTCAGAAGGCCCATATAGGCTGAGCATCGAAACCTTGGCTCTGATACCATACTATAACACTCTTTCATATTGTAACGCTCTAATACAAAACTATAACACCCCCATTCTAGGCCGGGCAGGCGCTAGTTCATGAAATAACAATCTCATACTTAATTCTATATATAATACATGCATTTAAGAAAATGAAACACATTTAAACTTAGAGTAAATATAATAATTACTGTTATTATAAATAATCAATGGATTTAACAATAATTTGTATGCACAACAGAATACATGATAAAAATAAATACACAGACATGTAGAAATGTAATTAAAACATCATCTGATACTTATCTTTGAAACGGTGGTAATTCCACCAACTAGGTGCAGGCCTTCCACGAACCTCCCAGCCTTTGACCAATCTACGCATCCAAATTAGCAGTGGTTAACCCTGAGATGGGACTAAGCTCCACTCCAAGTTAATGAATCCTAGGCTAGGCTGAGGTTACAGGAAAAACACCCGATCACAAGGAAGGAATTCTCTCCCAGGAACCACTCATACTCACTGCCCATAGACTCTCCTTCCCCACATGCCTGTTCCACCCCAAGAGTATACACCTTCTGTGTCACCTAGACAATGCTTCGGTTGTTAACCTCCCTTGCCTTGGGTTTCAACAACAGACTAGACCGTAAGTCTCCGACCTCTGTGGAAGCTATAGGGTTTCTTCCAGGACTTCCCTCCTTCCTCTGCGCACTCTCTCACCTGGAGAGAGTCACTCACAGGCCAAGCAACCTGTTCTTCCAACTTCCACCACCTCTATCACCTGGAGAGAGTGTTGTACAACTAGCCAACAAGCCACACATGGTCAAACACTACACGTCCACCACAGTCAATGGGAGTCCAGAAACAAACACCCCAGGGAAGCTACAGACAGGTGAAATAGCATAACCACGCTTAGCAGGGATGGGACACTTCCATTTGCTCAATCTGGAAACATGGGATAGACTCACACTCTAGATTCTCAGGGATGCATGACGAGTTGTCCACGCAGGGGTCAATTCTGACTCCACGGTTTAGAATAGAGAAGGGGTGTACTCCCTTTTCAGAACAAACATAGACATTTTCCTGAAATTAACAAAAGCTTCTGGTTTAGGGGATGTACGGTTCAGACAGTCGGGTAGAATGGAGGAGGAACCCCCAACATGGCTCATCTCAACCATTTTATTTTCATGCACCTGAGTTGACACTTGTCACCCATGCAACTGCATGCATTCCTTCAACATCTTTTCCTCCCATTTGGAAGTTTATTGTCCTTCCAAAAATAACTTAGGATAAAACATATTATTCACATGTCTTTTGGAATAATATTAAAATAGTATTCCCCAAGGAGTTAAGCCCCTAGGCTCAACACTTAGTCCTTTTTCCCACCTTCCCTCCCCTAATCCCTTGCCCACTCTGTGGAAGCTTAGTCCCCCATCACTCATTCATCGTGGTCGGTCTGCACGCGATGATGTTTATATTTTTATTAATAATGTGCATAGATACATGTACAAAATCATGCTCTTGGCCTTCAACACTTAGGCTCTCTGGCCTACTAATGACATAATCCCACCAGCTTATATTAACTTTGTTCACCATCCTATAGAAATATAATTACAATTCATTTCATAAACATGATTTAAAGTAGGGCTCGGCCTTGGGGACATTACAGAGGATCCGGTTAAATTGGTTGGCCTATCGAGATAGAAACACTAAGTTTTTTCATGCATTTGAAAATTCCATAAAACTCATAAATTTGATTTGGAATATCACAAAGGATGATGGTTCTGTGATAACTAGGAATTATGAATTACAGAAGGAAGTTGTTGGTTTTTTCCAGAGTAATTTTAAGGCACAAGAAAATCTTATTATTATTGATCAATTAGTTGTATTGATCTTATTTTCTGAGTAAGAAGGATGCAAAGTGTCCTATCCTGTAACTTTGGAAGAAATGCAGTCAACTCTTAAAGGATTTAGTTCCTCAAAAGGCCTTGGACCAGATGGATGTACTATAGAATTTTTTCAAGGGTTTTTTGATATTCTGGGCAACGATATTTTGGACATGGTTGAAGAGACCAAGAAGAAAGGTAAGGTTAGTGGTTCTCTGAATGAAACCTTTATTGATCTCATACCAAAGAGTGAGAAACAAAACTCCTTTTGGAGGTTTATACCTATTGCCTTGTGAAATTTGGTATTTGAGATCATTACTAAGATTATTGCAGCTAGAATAAAATCTACTATGTTTGTAGGAATCTCAAAGCAACAATTTGGCTTCCTTGAGGGAAGACAAATCATAGATGCTATTGGTATAGTTCAGGAAGTTTTACACGGTATCAAAGTAAAGAATTATAAATATTTGTTTCTTAAAATGGATCTAATCAAGGCCTATGATCGTGTGGACTGGGGGTTTCTTAGACTTGTGTTGCTCTAGGTGGTTTTAAGCCTTGAAGCTACAAACTAGGTACTAGGATGGGTGACTTCTGCAAATTTGGATGTGCTGATAAATGGCAGGCCCATCAGCTTCTCTTGTTGGTGATTAAGGAAAGGATGCCCCTTATCCCCTTTACTTTTCTTGTTGGTGATTAAAGGGCTTAGTAGAGCTATTCAGGAACAAGTTAGGGAAAATAACATTGAAGGAATAGTTGTGGCAAGAGGACTAAATATTACCCACTTGATATTTGTGGATGATGTTATACTATTTGGAAGTGGGAACCTTTCAGAATGGGAATCCTTTAAGGAAGTTATGGATTTGTGTTGCAATGCAACGAGGATGGCTTTTAGCCCACAAAAATCTTATTTTCTTGAAGTAGGATGGAAAGATGAGGATCTAATAGTGTTGAAGGGAATCTTGGCCTTTGAGGTAACACTAGTAGAAGTTGTCTTTAAGTATCTTGGTTTCTTTTTAAAGGCCTATTGTTATACTAAGACTGATTGGAACTAGCTGGAAAAGAAATATGAAAAAAGAATATCTAACTGGAGCCATAGATGGCTAACTCTAGGGGGAAGGGTGACTCTTGTAAAATTTGTACTTGAAAACATTCTTTTTTATTGGCTTTCTGTGGAAAAAATTCCTAAAGGTACTCTTAAAAATATCCGAAAGAGAATGCTTATCTTTTTATGGTCCGTTCAAAAACTAAAAGAAGAAATACAAATATAGCAAAGCGTAAAAAAGATAGTGTATGGAGCATCACAAATATTTTTTCACTTGGGAAAGCCTTAGTGGGAAAAAATATGCGGAGATGCCTTATGATACCCAGATTGTGGCATGAAGTAATATTTAAAAAATCCATTAAGAAGAAATATGTTATTGAGTGGTTCTTGAAGGTAAGAAAAACTAGAATGGTGCATCAAATATTTGGCGAGCTCTAACCTCTTCTTTCAATATCCTATTGGATTGGCTGGTGTGGAAACTTGGTAATGGAGAAGATATTATAATTGGAGTAGATCCATTGAGTGGATCACATACCTACTAGAAGGTCTTCAAGAATCTTATTTCTGTTTTGAAGGAAAAAGGTATTAAATTTATGGCCCACGCAGAGACATGCAACATGGAAGACACATGTCATACTAGATGGAAGAATGATGATTTGTTGGGGTTGGATGGCGTACTAAAAGAGTAATGTAATTATTTTTTAAAGGGGCTAATAGGTTCGGGTTTTGTATTGAATAATGATAAATATATCCTAATTTGTTCATGGGACACAAAGGATGTACATGTTAGTGCAAAAAAAGAATATGAAGTTCAATTATTGGAGAATGTGGTGGGGGAACAAAATGTATGGTTTGTAGATCTTTGGAGTTGACAACTCCCACTTAAATTTAAACTTTTTATTTGGCTTATGCTCAAACAAAGAATACTTACCTGGGAGAATCTGATCAAAAGAGGCTTCAATGGGCCTAGCAAGTGTGTTCTCTTTGGGGAGGTTGAAGAAAATATTCTTCATCTTTTTGTGAAATGTAGTTTTACTTTAAAGATTTGGGATAATATTAAAAAGGTCTTAAAATTTGTGGCATGATGAGAGGGTGAACAAATCAATGGATCCTTACAAACCCTAATTATAAAGGAAGAAAACTTGAAAGAACTTCCTTGTTTCATATGATGGGACGTGTGGAAACATAGGAACCTGATCATAATTGAGGACTCCTGGCAAAATCTGAGTAGAGTTTGCAACAAGATCTTTCAGGATGTGGGTGAAACTAAAATGTCAACTTATTATAAGGTATGTAGGGTAGATAGGCCTCCTTTACTACACTTAGATATGGAAGTGGGATTTTTTGATGATGCCTCTCAAAATATGGGATCCAAATGTCGGGTTAGAACTGTTTTAAAATGTCCTATAGAAGGCACTTTCAGAATTAAGATGAATTGTGGTAAAGGGACCAACACTAGGGGACCACTACTTGCTTTATGATGTATTTTATTTTTTTCTTTCTATAAAAAGATCACAAGATTACAGTTGGTGGGAGACTCAAAAGTTACTATTGATTGGTTTAAAAATGCTAACACTCTTCAGGTGGCCTCTCTTCAGCGTTGGACTTACAAAGTTGGTGGGAGACTCTAAAGTTTTAGTTGATTAAATATCAACACATTTACAGAGTTTTTAACAATGAAGCATACTTGCTATCCAAGGAAGCTCTAGTCCTAGATGAAGATGGTTTATAGTATGCAGACGTCAATGAAGAAGGTTCATACATATTTGAATGAATGATCATATGATAAATCTTTCAGTTACAAGGATGATCGAATTTATTTTTTTGGTCTCTTTGAAAATGACACATAAAAATAGAGAAGGTTTTATATGTAAGGCTGGAGTAATCAGAACTCCCGAGACAAAAGAGAACAGTGACAAAATCATTTCGATTAACCCTGCGCTATGATATCATTATAGAGTTGGTGATATAAGAAAAAATAAGGTTGCTTTATTCACATGACCCACTCATCTATATATATATATAATAAAGAACCTATTACAATTATGATTTCAAAACTTAAGCCGACATTTAAGGTATTAAGGATAATTTTTTAACAAAATTGTGCTTCTTCTAGTGGTGTGATGAGTGAAGGTCCTAGAGCACTTAGAGCACATAAGGCCCTATGTAGGGTTAAAAAATGATAATTGTTACCTTGAATGTTAAGGGAGTGGGGGAAACTCAAAATTATTAGTCCCCAAAAGGTTTATTGAGTCTAAAAAACCTTGCTTATACAAGAGACAAGCTAAAGAATTATTTGCGAAGCTCCTTCCAACTTGGAATTTTTGTGGTGTGGAATCTTTAGGGCTCTTTGGTGGTATGTTGACTGCTTGGAACCCAGTAAAGGCTGATTTCCATACTTTCCGCATGGATATTGCTTGAGGGATTTGTTAAAGATATAAATAAAAACTTGAAAGTGATAAATTGCTATGGTCCTTATGCTGAGAGAGCAGAGAAGTATGGGGAGCCCATGCTAGAACCAATTGTAAGATGCTAGAACCGATTGCAAGACTTTTTTAATCAGTTGTTTCAAGTCGAGGGGTTGGTGGATGTTGAATCTCTCAAAGTACTCCCTATCTGGCGCAATGGAAGAAGTGGACAAAACTATATTGCAAAGAGATTGGATCAATTTTTTATCTCTAAGGATCTAGTGATGCAAGGGCTAAGATAGAGATGATGGGTATGTAATACTAAAATCTCGGATCATATGTCGATTATTCTTCATTTGGAAAAAGATATAGGACATAATGACTATCCATTTAAATTCAATTCTGTTTGGCTTGATGATCAAGATTTTGTAAATTTAGTGAGAACAAGTTGGGGGAAATGATATTTTAACTCCTATGGATGCTCTGGTAAAAGCGTTAAAGGCACTCAATTCTTTGGTAATAAATTGGGAAAGAAAGAAAAAAGTGGCAACAAAGTAAGAATTGGTTAAGATCGAAAGGGATTTGGATACTCTCTATACAAATCACCCAGAGGGTTTTGAGGAGGAGGCATACAGGGTATTGGTACTAGCAAAAGAAGAAAGGAGATTGTTACTTATGAGACAAGAAGAAGAGACATGGAGGCAGAAGATATAACACTCTTTGATACTGTAACGCTCTGATACCAAACTGTAACAACCCCATTCCGGGTCGAGCAGGTACTACTTCATGGAATAACAATCTCATATGTAATTCTATATATCAGACATGCATTTAAGCAAATGAAACACATTTAAACTCGGAGTAAATATAAGAATCACTACTATTATAAATAATCATTGGCTTTAACATTAATTCATATGCACAACAAAATACATGATAAAAATAAATACAAAGATATGCAGAAACGTAATTAAAACATCATCTGGTACTTATCTTTTAAACAATGGTAATTCCACCAACCAGGTGTAGGCCTTCCATGAACCTCACAGCCTTCCACTCTGCTCATTTATCTCATCATTAGTCATCCCCGAGCTGGGACTAAGCTCCACCCCAAGGAAAAGAAATCCTAGGCTAGGTTAAGGTTACAGGGAAAACACCCCGTCACAAGGAAGGAATACTCTATGAGGAACCACTCATACTCACATCCCATAGACTCTCCTTCCCCACATGTTTGCTCCACCCTAGGAGTATACACCTTCTCTATCACCTAGACAATCCTTCAACTGCTAACCTCCCTTGCCTTGGGTTTTAGCAACAAACCAAACCGGAAGTCTCTGAGCTTTGTGGCAGCTACAGGGTTCCTTCCAGGAGTTATCTCCTTCCTTTGCAAACTCTCTCACCTGGAGAGAGTCGCTTACAGGCCAAGCAACCTATTCTTCCAACTTCCAACACCTCTCTCACCTAGAGAGAGTGTTGTATGACTAGCCAACAATCCATATAGGGTCAAACACTACATGTCCACCACAGTCAACGAGAATCTAGACACGAACACCCTAGGGTAGCTACAAACAGGTGCAATAGCATAACCACGCTTAACAGGGATGGGACACTTCCGTTTTCACAATCTGGCAACATGGGATAGACTCACACTCTAGATTCCCATGAATGCATGATGAGTTGTCGACGCTGTGGTCGATTCTGACTCCACGATTTAGAACAGAGAAGGGGTGTAATCCCTTTTGAGAACAAACAAAGACTTTTCCCCGAAATTAACACAGGCTTCTGGTTTAGGGGATGTACGGTTCAGACATTCGGGTAGAATGGAGGAGGAGCCCCCAACACGGCTCATCTCAACCATTTTATTTTCATGCGCCTGGGTTGAGACTTGTCACCCATGCAACTGCATGCGTTCCTTCCATTTGGAAGTTGTTTGTCCTTCCAAAAACAACTTAGGATAAAACATATTATTCACATGTCTTTTAGAATAATATTAAAATATTATTCCCCAAGGACTTAAGCCCCTGGGATCAACACTTAGTCCCTTTTCCCACCTTCCAGCCCCTAATCCCTTGCCCACTTTGTGGAAGCTTAGTCCCCCATCACCCATTCATCATGGTCGGTCTACACATGGCTGTGTTTATATTTTTATTAATAATGTGCATAGATACATGTACAAAATCAAGCTCTTGGCCTTCAACACTTAGGCTCTATGGACTACTAATCACATAAGCCCACCAACTTATATTAAATTGTCTCACCAGCCTATAAAAAAATAATTACAATTCATTTCATAAACATGTTTTACAACAAGGCTTGGCCTTGGGGACATTACAATTATCCTCCCCTTATTTATGCACTGTCCTCAGTGCAACTTTACACTACATCTGTAAGCTTTTCAAATTTTTCAAAAAGATGCAGGTACTTTGCCTGCATAACATATTCATGCTCCCATGTCTCATTCTTAGGACTGTACTAGGTCCATTGGACGTTTACAAGCTCTATAACTCGATTCCAAAGTTGTTTGTTTTTCCTGTCCAATATGTGCATAGGATGCACTTGCAAGACACCTTCTTGTTCCACCTGAATCACATTCTAATCGATAACATGATTAACATCAGGTATATATTTCTTAAGCAATGAAACATGAAACACATTATGTACAGCCATAGATGCAGGTAATGCAAGCATGTATGCAACTGGCCCAATCCTTTCTAGGATTTCAAATGGCCCACAAAATCTAGCTTCCAACTTGGCACAACTTCCCAGCTTCATGGAACTCCTGTTAGTTTTCACTTTCAGGAAAACATGATCACCCACTTTGAATTCTCTGTGGGTTTTATTCTTATCAACATAACTTTTCTGCCTGTCCTGGGCAACTTTCAAATTCTGCTTAATTTTTATCATTTGGTCCTCCATCTCCTTCAGTAAATCTGGCCCAACTACTATTCTATTGGCTAGATTATCCCAGCTCACTGGAGTGTTGCACTTTCTTCCATAAAGTGCTTCAA
This sequence comes from Picea sitchensis, assembly GCA_010110895.2. Classification (NCBI taxonomy): domain Eukaryota; kingdom Viridiplantae; phylum Streptophyta; class Pinopsida; order Pinales; family Pinaceae; genus Picea; species Picea sitchensis. Next base: position 117,814 of record SNQJ01S0015402.1, on the reverse strand, counting down.
ATGGGCTCATATTCAACGATGCATGATACCCATTATTGTAAGCGAATTCTACCAAATGCAGGTAGTCTTCCCATCTTGATGGCTTGTCCATCATGTACATTCTCAACATGTCCTCTATTACTCTGTTCACCCTCTCTGTCTGTCCATCAGACTCAGGATGATACACTGTACTAAAATTCAGATTCGTTCTGAATCCTTTGAATAGTCATTTCCAGAAATTCGAGGTGAATTTCGGGTCCCTATTAGACACAATCATCTTAGGAATTTCGTGCAAGCGTGCCACTTCTTTTAAGAAGATATTAGCAACATCTGCTTCCTTGTGAGTGGTTTTCAGTGAAATAAAATGGGCATCTTTTGTAATCTTGTCCACCACAACCATGATCGAATCATGTTGCTTTCTTTTTCTGGGAAATCTTGTAATAAAATCCATTGTCACCACTTCCCACTTCCATTTAAGAATGGGAAAAGGATGCAACAACCCTACTGGGTGCCTATGCTCAGCTTGAAATTTCTGGCATTCCATACATCTGGTGATGTATTCTGCGATCTCTCTCTTCATACCCGGACAAAAGTAATGGCTCTTGACTGTTGCCACAGTCTTTTGATATCCAGGGTGTCTAACATAAGTCACGTTATGCATTTCTCTTAGAATTGCAAGTTTCAAACCTTGGACATTTTGTATATACACTCTGCTTTTGTAGATAAGTATTCCCTCAGCATCCAAGGTGTAATTTTTCTCTTTATGTGGTCTCTCACTCTACTGTAGCTTTGCTACCAAGTCTCTATACTACAATTCTGCATTTGCAGCTTCCAAAATTCTATCCTTAATATCAATCCTATACATGCTAATGGATAAAGTATGTAAGTGGTGCACCTTTCCACTGAGTGCATCAACCACCATATTTTCCATCCCTTTGATATTCTTGATATCAAAGTTGTATTCACACAGAAACCCCAGCCACCTACTTTTTCTAGCATTTAAAATTGGTTGATCAAACAAATATTTCAGACCGTTATGGTGTATCTGAATTCAAACCTCCTTCCCATGAGGTAATGTCTTCATTTCCTCAGAGTGTGAACGATTGCTGCCAACTCCAAATCATGGGTTTCATAGTTCTTTTCGTGCTCTTTTAATTTTGTGGACTCCTAACAGATTATGAATCTGTTCTGACTGAGGACCCCTCCCAGTCCTTCTTGGCATGCATCAGTGCATACTATCAAATCCACATTTGGATTTGCAATCCTGAAGATTGGAGCACTCGTTAACAACTGCTTCAATTTCTAGAAACTTTTCTCACACTCTTTAGTCCACTGAAACTTTTTCTCCTTCCTTTGCAAGGAAGTGATAGGGTGAGCTATCTTTGAGAACCCTATTATAAACCTTCTGTAGTAGCCGACCAGACCCATAAAGGATATTTCTTCTGCCACATTCCTTGGCGCTGACCATTCTCGGATGTCCTCAACCTTCTTAGGATCCACAACAATCCCTTCTTCTGAAATAATGTGCCCCAAGTAATGGATCTGCCTTTGGTAAAATGAGCATTTGCTCAATTTGGCATACAGTTGGTTTCCTCTCGACACTTGCAAAACCAGTCTCAGGTGTTGTTCATGCTCTTCCTCTGACTTGGAATACACCAAGATTTCATCCAGGAAGACTATGATTTTTTTTTCTAAATAGTCCCTGAATACACCATTCATCAAGCACATAAAAACAACAGGTGTGTTTGACAGTCCAAACGGCACACTCTAAAATTGTAATGACCATACCCTGTTCTAAAGACAGTCTTGTTGATGTCATCATCCTTTATTCTTACTTGGTGATATCCTGATCTGAAATCTATCTTCGAAAATATTTTCACACCCTTCAACTGATCGAAAAGATCATCGATCCTTAGTAGAGGATACTTGTTCTTGACAATTACCTTGTTCAACTGCTGGAAATCAGTAAACAACCTCAACATCCCATCGTTCTTCTTCATGAATAGGACTGGGGCACCACAAGGTGACACGCTGGGGTGAATGTACCCCTTCTTCAAAATCTCTTCAAGCTACAATTTCAACTCTTTCAGCTTTGACGTACTCATTCTATAAGGAGCTTTCGACACTGGAGCTGCTCCAGGCATCAAATTTATAGAAAAATCGATGTCTCTCTTTTGAGGTAGTCCAGGTACCTCCTGAAATGCATATTTGAACTCCATGAGTACCTCATGGTCTCTAATCCTTGAGACTTCATCTCTGGATGCTTCCTCCACACAGGCTGCAAATAATTGATAGCCTTTTCTGTACCACTTCTTCAGCCGCATGGCTGATATTTCTCTAACAACCATAGCTCTAGGAATACCTTGGACTATTTTCTTATTCCCCTCCTCATCCAGGCATGTAAAAGTCTTGTTACGATAGTCCAGGAGGGCATGGTTCTAGTCCAACCAGTCCATTCCAATTAAACATTCATACAATCCTAAAGGTAGAATATTCAATTCAACCTTCATGCTCAACCCTTTTGTGTCCACAAGACAGGACTTCACCAACTCAACAACTTTCCTCTTGCTTCCTGTAGCCAATTTCACTAAACAAGACTTTTCATGTTTGCTTCTTGATAAATGAAAACTTTCCACCACCCTAGGATCTACATAACTATGTCTAGCCCCTGAATCGATTAAAATAATAAATGGTCAGTTGTTAATCATACCTTCCACTTCAATCATGTATGATTTAAATTCTATTTGCTTGTTGTCTAGGGCTACGTAAATCCTTTTCATTTTGTTGCCCATATCCTCCACTGTTTCATCTTGCTGAACATTGTGGACAGTTCTCACTTTATCTTTTCTATGGGGGTAGTCTTGGTACCTATGGTTTCCTTTACAACCCCGACACTCCATAGGTGGTGGTCTAGGAATTTGTTCACCCACTTCATCCTTCCTGGGCTCCCTAAAGGATGGTTGTCCCTGAGGACTGTTTCTGAAAAAGGGAGGCTTGTTTCCCTTTAGCCTTTGCTCTTTCTTGAACTTCCTCTGATCATCCCAAGCCTTCCAAAAAGTAGGCCTTTCTCTTTGCTGTTCATACAAGCATTTTTCTCTTCTTATTGTTTCTTCCATAGTCTTAGGATCATCATATAGGATCTTTTCACTAATGGAAGGTGGCAGTCCACTCAGATATCTCTGAATCTTAACAACCTCATCTTTGATGAATGGAACATACTTTAGTAGTTCCAAAAACCTTCATTTGTATTCATCAATGGTCATGCTACCTATCTTGAGTTCGAATAACTCCTTCATTTTTCTATCATAGTATCTTTTAGTCAGGTATTTCTTCTCAAAATACCCCTTGAACTCCTTCCAAGTGACATGTTTATCTCTGATGTGTTGCACCTGCACAAGCTGATCCCACCACATGGATGATTTTCCTTTTAGTTGATACATCGCAATCCATCCTTCTACATGAGAGGAATAATTTTGTAGTTGGAAATATTTCCTCATGCCAAGCAACCATATTTTGGCATCTTCCTCCTTATGTTCTCCATCGAATGTTGAAGGCTTGATGTTGTTCATTTCCCCTTTCAACTCATCCACTCTAGATCTTCGGTGTTTTTGGAAAGGAGATGGCCTTGAACTACCAGGTGCTTCCCTACTGGAATGCTTTAGGGAGTGACGATGATGTTTTCTACCACTCCCCGATCCTCTTTTTCTCTCAGGGGTCCTGCGACTCCCTATTTTGCTTGTGTCAGTCAACTTTTCCAATTTCCTTTCTATTCTTTCCAGGCTCTTCAACATCTTTAAGTTGAATTCACCCTGCTGATCCCTGACCCTCATGAGCTTTCGGCTATCGAATCAACGATCCTGGGCATATTTCTGAAATCTTTCAATGAGTTTGATAATATGTCCTTTCTTATCCATCTATTTTCTATGCCCATTAGAGTTTGATCCTTCAACTCCCAAGTTGACATTCCTTCCTTCTCTTTCATTCTCTGAATTGGAGGCAATCCACACCTCTTCCATTCTCTACTCTCAATGATAACCCTATTCGTATATGGCACTTACTAAGCTTCTACAACACACGTGCAGATAATGAGAATTTGTCAAACCTTCATTTCTTAACAATTCCTTCATCATTCATAAACAATCCAATTTAAGAAAATGTTTCAATTTCATGAATTTTTTGAGCTTTCCTCGGTTTTGTAAATCTTGAGAATTCAGGTTTCGGGGTCTTGGTCCCCAAGACTCTCATACTTGTTTTCGATACTTTGGCACTGCAGGTTTTTGGGTCTTCGATACCTGGGAGTTCATGATGCGGTGACTCCTAACCTCTTATCACTTCAATCCCCGAATTCCAAAAATTTGGTTTCCTTACTTTTCGGGCCCACAACAAAGTTGCCTCCATTAAAATCCACTATGTTTCTTCCATCTCTAAAGATTTCAGGACTTAATGTTTAGGTGTTTTGGTCCTTGAGGCTTCCATACTTTCTTTCCTTTCCAACTCCACGACTTTCAAAATCCCAATTTAGTTTACCCTCCGGGCACACATAGCACAGTTGTCGGCCACAACCATGGTGGCATGTGGCACATTTAGGAGGGTCTACATCACCTTTGGTGACATCATCAGTTCCACTACTCTCACTTTTATTTTCGGTCCACTAGCACATGGTACACACCCATGCATCCACGTCCATTCCAGGTGAGATCCAACACTCATACCTTTCTCATATCTACGGCACAGAGCCTTTCGACGTTTTTGGGGACCCACATAGAGTCACC